>RJWM01017455.1:0-43077 GCA_004363535.1 Dasyprocta punctata | reverse complement strand
GCAGAAGCAGGAGAGAATCCCTAGGTAAGTTGCGGGCTCCCCCACATCCTCATCCTCACTTCTCTGTTAATCAAAGATTTTGGTCTCCATTTTACAAATGAGCCCAAGAGGTGTGGCACACAGTTATGCAGCAGTACAGCCTGAATTTGCACTCAGGCCTGTGCCTGCTCCCCTCCTGCAGTAACTTAAGCAGAAGATGGGAGAAGAAACATACAGATGGATCACAAAGCTCCCCGGGCTCAGCCCTGGTTGAATGAGACATGTCAAAGTGACACCGAGGGAGGGTGGAATTGGTAGTGGCCATCTTTTGGGAAATTTTGAGAACTCAAAGGCCATGGAGGAAGGCCCACTCAGTGCCCACCTGTCCTTAGGATTTGGCCACCCTGAGCCTGGGTTGCTCCAGAAGCCTCATGTGAGCAGTGTCTCTTTAGAGATATGAAGATCCTAGAGCTTCTCTCACCTATTGTGTCTCTGAGGACCCGCACTGTGCCAGGTCCTGTGGGGAAACTGAGGACTTGAGAGGAGACTAACTGTCCAGGGTCTGGGGAAGGAGACTGAGCAGGTAGATGGCAGGCCTGGCAACCTGGGCCTCTGCTCAGCCTGTGGGAGAGGGAAGAAGAAGACGAAGTCTATGCTGTGTGTCAGGATGGGAATGGTGCCCAGGCATAGGGACTCAAAGTGGGAGGTTGCAGAATGGTGACCCCAGCACCATCCTAAGATCACAGCGACACCATGGACAACACATCAAGGTAAGCATCCATGTTTATTGAAACAGAGATACAGCAAGAAACCTTTGAATGTAAAATTCCCTTTTATGTTTCAAACCTAGTGTCACAGGACCAATGTAGGTCCCTTCTCTACCCACCAATAGCTGTGTGACACTGTCACTTATCCTCTCTAATTCCCTCTGCTTTTTCTCCTGAAGAGATGGAATTAGGTTCCCCTGCCCTGCTGAGCCCTGAATCGGCTGCTGCCCATGTTTATAGTGAAGTAGATGCAGTGCAGACAGAGAGTGGATGGCAAGCACTGTGACCCCAGAGGTCACAGGAGCCATGAAAAAGAGGGAGGGTGGGATGCTTCGGCTGGCTTCTCAGTTCCAGATAACGCTCTGCAGAGAGAGTGAGGACACAGCTGTCACATCCCAGAAATAAGGTGTGCTTGGTGTAAACGTGGTGAAAATTACATTTTAAATGTTGGAAACCAGGCAAAATTTAAACCTCACATGCACCAATATGCACTCTCAGGACATTGCCACAGGCTGGCCTACTGAGATCTATGCAGGCAGATGTTTGCCACATCTGTCTTACAGGCTCCAAAGCTGTTAGGTTGTATGCCACTTCCTATTCTGTGAAAGGGTGGCCCCAGATTCCCTGGCAGGAGTAGGTAATGCTATATATTCCCCATGGCTGGACAGTTAGTTATTTCCCTCCTTTGTTTTTTGTCTTTGGATTGTTGTTGGGGGATTTGGGATTCGTTCTTGGTTTTCCACTTATTGTTTTGACTGGTTAGTTGATTGGTTGGTTGGTTGGTTTTGTTTTTGTTTTTGTTTTTAGAAAGAGCCTTGCTATGTAGCCCAGGCTGGCCTTGAACTCCTCATCCTTCTGTTTCAGTTTTCCAAATGCTAGGATCACAGGCATGTGCCAGCAGGCCCAGCTAAGTTTTACTCCCTCTTTAGTGTTTGATGTGATTGACACATGGTGTCAACTTGAGAAGTTTAGAAATTTAACTAAGAGACTTAGCAGGGAGCCAGGATTCTTACTTTGTAAACATTCTCAGCCTGTGCAAGAGGAGGGCAGGGAGATTTATTTGTGCTATACCCTCTCTGAAGAGGGAGTGGCCTGTGTACAATATAAGGGAGAAAAGAGGCTTACTCTTTCCCCCTTTTTGCTCTGGCTGCTTTTGCTGGCTGCTGCCTTGAAGTGTTGCCCTGGTGCCACCTTGCCTTCAAGCCAGCTGATTATGCACTGAAACCTCCACAAACAGTGAGTCAGGTATTTTGTTCCAGCAATGAGAGAAAAGTAACCAAGACAGTGTTGAAAACAAAGCTGTTCTGAACCCCAACCTCCTACACCTGCACAGTTTTATTCTGCTCTCTGTGTGTTGGAGACCTGGGTTGTGTGGCTGGGACACATCCGGGCACATTTCAAAGTCAGAGGGAAATGCTGATGACCTTCCAAAGCTCTGGAGACTTTCACCTCCCCACCCATCTTTGTCCTGCTTCCCACCATATAAAATATTAAGGCTAGAGGAGGAGACTCAGGGAAATAGATAGAAAATGTTAAAATCTGGTAGAATCACAAAAGTACATGCAATCAGTAATGTAATTTATGTAAAATCTGAGACACAGTACTATTTGTTCTCTGCCAGAAATAACTGATCAAGGAGACCAAGCAGAAAAGCGAATGGAATTACTGAGCTGGGAGGAAGTTGAACCTGGGCTATGTGCTCAGAGGCTTAGCCCTGTGTCTAGTGAATGCCTCCCACACTGAGTTTGGGGCAGACTCGATGGAGGGCAGGAGCCAGCCTGGTTGGTACTAGGTGCCCCAATGGGAATGGAACTGACATGACAGCAGAACTCTTGATGTATTCTCAATCTACTGGGGAGACAGATGCTCATGGAAGCATGATAAGGACGTGACCCAGGAGGGCTCCACATTTCAGAGGAGCATGGAAATTATTGGGGCAGCAAGCAGGCAGGAGCTGGCATGTGAGCTGGGCCTCTCACAGAGGAGAAGGTGGGGAAGGCATCCAGAGATGGGGACACTCCAGCAAAGACCTCAGGTCAGGGGATGAAGATCATGATCCAGGAAGGGGTCTGGAGCCATGTGTATGAGTCACTCGAAGATGTGAGGAAGGAGGTACTAAGGCAGGCAGGAGGGCCTGGTTACAGGCTTCAGAGGCTTGACCTAGACCCTGGCAGAATTTCTTCAAGGGGAGCACATTGTCTTAACCCTTTCTTTCCTTGCCCAAGGAGAATGCCCTGCAGACACTGGGAGGGAGAGGCTTTGTTGAGCATCTCCACTCTGCTTCCCATGGGGAGCTGAGGTCAGCGCTGATAGGGAAGGGAGGGCTCCCCATCTAGACTTGCAGGTAGCTGGGAGAAGAACCAGACAGGTGACACCTCGGTTTCCTCCCAACATCTTTCTTGTCCTCCCACCAATGGCCTTGCCAGGAACTGAGCAGCTGGCAGGCTCAGCCACAGTGGTGGCTCACTGTGTCCCAGTCAGGCAGGAGGGAGCACTGTGCACATCAGTGTGTGGCTAACGCCCAGTTGAGGGTCAGTGAGGGCAAGAGTGACATAGAAGGATGAGAGGCAGGATGTAGACTGTTTACTATGCAGGTAGTCACCCAAGACCCTGCTCTTTCTGCCTGTGCACGTTTGCTCTCTGGTTTGACTCAAGAACCTCATGCCTTGTGGCCTCAGAATTCTGCTTCAATCCAGGGAAAAGTAGCATCCCAAGCAGGAATAAGGTGGAAAGAGCAACGAGGTCTCCTATCACTCCTGTCCCTCACAGCAACACAACACTCAGAAGCCCCTTAGCTAACTTCCTCCTTTGTCTTCTTGGTCATGACTGGGCCATGTAGTCTCTGTGTTACCAAGCCTAAGTCTAGAGCCTCAAGCCACAGAAAAAACAGAGCCTAAGAGAGGCGTGTTGGGGAGCAAAAAAACCCTCATTCAATGACAGAGGAAGAAAAAGAAGATGATGATGAAGAAAAAGAAGAAGAAGAAGAAAGAGAAAGAGAAAGAGAAGAAGGAAATGAAGAAGAAGAGGAAGAAGAGGAGGGGGGAAGAAGATCAAGAAAAAGAAGAACAAGAACAAGAAGATGATGAAAAGAAGGAAGGAGAGCAAAAGGAAAGAGGAGGAGGAGAAGAAGGAGGAGGAGAA
The DNA here is from genome assembly GCA_004363535.1 of Dasyprocta punctata. Taxonomy (NCBI): domain Eukaryota; kingdom Metazoa; phylum Chordata; class Mammalia; order Rodentia; family Dasyproctidae; genus Dasyprocta; species Dasyprocta punctata. Next base: position 39,190 of record RJWM01017455.1, on the reverse strand, counting down.
GAAGGAGGAGAAGGAGAAAGGGAATAAAAGGAAGGAGAAAAAGGATTCCACTTACATATCAGCTTCTTAATCCCAGGTTGGTCAGGCAATCACAGATATAGGACAGGAGTAGTGAGGGAGAGAGACAGACTAATTAAGGGGAAGATGATTCAAGCAATTTCAGGGAATAGATAGAGAGCTTGCAGGAAGTCAGGGATGCTTCTTTTCGCTCCATTCATGGTCTCATTTTTCTGTTCACAGAAGACTAGTGGAGATCTTTATCCACTAACTAGGAGGAAAGAGGCAAATCTAGGTTAAGTTAACCGTAGCTTGCAGGCCTGGGTCAAAATGATTGACATGCTTCCATGGAGCACCGTGTAGCATCTGACTCAAAAGTGAAGGCAGCATGGGGGTTGGCGGTGCAGACATGACACACTGGCGGAGATACCATGTGTTTTCATCCCTTTCCATCACCCACCTGACATCTGCAGGCTCAAGTGGAAGCTCAGAGTTTTCAGCAGAAGCAGACTTCAGGTCTGGAGTGTCACTCAGGCAGCCTTTATCTTCTTAACCCACATGGCAGACATGTAATCTAAAGAAAACCACCGGGAAACGAATGATGCATTGCCCGTTTAGTAGTGAGTAAGTTTTTGATATGAGCTCAAATTTTTCCATTGAAGCAGCCAAAAGTACTTTAACCAGCTATTAAAAACATTAACAGGCAGATTAACAGACAAGAAAACATACAGAACATGTAGAAGAATTACATTAAATTAGAGTGAACTCAAATGAACAGACCATACTGAATTGTAATATAGTAAACATTTTCTTAGTTTTAGGTTTATAATTATAAATAATACATTAGTGAATTAAAATGTACCCTAGGGGATTGTAATATGAAAGGGAAAGAAAGTGCTCAAAATTAAAGAACAGCTGGGATAGGGGAAAGGAGAAATGGAAGAAAGGAAAAGATTATATGCTTCTAGATATACACATATAACTGTATGCATATATAAGTATGCAAGATAGATAACTATACTACTAACTCTGTTAGTTTATCAGAAGGAATAGTTTGTGTTGTCATTGTTTGATTGTTTGATCATTTTTTATGCCTAGATCTTGTAACTTGAGCAACTACTTCTAAGACAACAATACATAATATATTGACTAGTGTTGATTTCTTACTTTTTTTTAAATTCTATATTACTTCTACCTTTCTTTTTGTTTTGTTTTATTTTAAATAAAAGCAATGTATCCTAGGGGTTATCAATTAGCAAACCTTCTGTCTTATATAAGTCACAAAAGTATTTTCTTTAATATTTTAAGCTACTCTTCTTTTCCTGATAGTTAACACTAACAGTCAGAATGGGGAAAGAGAGAGGGCTGTAGATTGCTAGATTGTATCTTTGATCATTTTCCCTCCTTATGATAAAACCACATATGAGGTCTTTTCTCTTTACTCTTTAATTTACATTTAGAGGAACATAGAGAAAAATCAACCTTTTACAATTTTCCATCTTCAATTGGTCCCAAGTTCACAAAACAGAAAATAAAGGTGAAGTTTTGGGGGGACAGATATTGAGTTACCCAAAATCATTTAAGATATACTACATGCCTTTAAGACCTTCCTTCTGTACTTTTGAAAGGAGACAGGAAACAAAAAAAGAAAGGGCAGAATTCCAGCGTTAGATTTCCCAAATAGATGCCCATCCTGCTTCCAAGGTAAGAACTGCCACTTGGTGTACACAATGTAGTGTTTTCCAGTCTAATTGTTTTTCAGCATTCACTTTTGAGTCTCATGGGAAATGTTACTCAGCATCAAGATGTAGTTCAATGAGTGCACGATGTTAGCAGCAACTGTCGTATTCAACACAAGACAGAAGTGGGTGGAGTTAACCTGTCAAGACAATAGGGAAAAATAAGAAACATAGGCCCATGATAGTATAAACATGCAGAATTAGGCCAAAGTCCAAGTTAACCCAGCTTATGCAGATTTCTCCTGAGAGTACATACAGAAAGGGATGATTTTATTGAAACCCATAGCCATAGTAGTAAGGTTCATCAGTGTGGAATCTATCAGCTGTGGCAGGGAGTCCAAGAACACCAACCAGTTGACAAAAGCCATCCATTCCGAGGCTGCCAGGAAATGAATGCTGTCCAACTACACCTCAGTTCTGAAGCTGATAGTCACTGAAGAAATTTGAACTTACGGCCCCTCCAGTGGCAAATTATCTGAGCTGTAAAAAGGTCAGATCTTTTAAAATCATCTCCTTCATGACTGAATTCAGTCTTCACTAGACGAGTATCACTCACACTCATCCACCTGATGACTCTCTGCCACTTCCATCCACTGAGAGTCATACCAGCAAAACTTTCTCCTCTGAATTTTCTCATCCCTTTATTCATCATATTCTGCTGTAATATCCAGTGTACCACCACAACTCTTTCTGATTTCATTATTTTTATCAAGCATCAGATCTATGAGATATACTGCTTCCTGAGTTTTCTTGATTATGACATCTCTCATGTTTGGTAGAAAACTACAGAGAAGAAGATACAAATCGCCTAACACACAAATCCGCCATCTTTTTGTTGAGTGTTTAGCAATTCAATAAGGGCAAGAATTATTCCTGATTTGGGTAGCAAGGTAGCACAAGTGTCATTCATAGGTGCAGCTCCAGTCATTACAACCACTTCTAAAACAAGATTATCTTCTGCAAAATCTGGTTTTAGTTTATCCTTGATTAATAGAACCAACTTGTACTCCTTATGACCAGTTCCCAGTCCAACTCTGGAATGGTCAGATTTGCCAGGGTTCCCAAGCATTTGATCACAATGTCCTCCTCTTCATCACTAGGGATCTGGGCTGCAAAGTCCCCAACATAATCAATAAATAAATTTTTATTTGGGTCATCACACTGCAAAACACTTCCAATCATGTTCATCAGCAATGGATCCTTGAACGTCATAGCCCTTTTCAAGAGCATCTTCATCCAATTTTCTTCACAGATCAGCTCAACGTTCCTCTGGTTAGCAGCAAGATTAATGCAGAAAGAAAAGAGCTCCAAATCAATTCATTGATCTGAACATTCAAAGAGCATCTTCATTACCTGTGGGATACAGTCAGTCTATACAAATGGTGATTTGAAGCTATCACTCATGTTTATGTTGGCAAATCACAAATATTGCTATTTGCTTGTATCTTTCATTGCCTAGGAGTGAGCACAGTCATTCTGGAATAACTTTTACCATCTTATTCCTCAGCCTTTGTCAAAGGATAGGTTTAGTAAAAACCAGAGAGTGATATTCAGCTAATCTTCATGCTCACGAGGTTCCAGTTTTATCAGTTTTTCAACGATATCCATTTATACCATACTGTTTTTATCCTCCATAAAATGCTGGATTTCTTTAAGAATGCTACAACTAGAACAAGCAGTTCAAAACTGTCCTAATCAAGAGCCCTCACCAACATCACTCATTTTCAATTATGCCTCATCTTCAGTTTTGCACAAGTGTCCTCAACCAGATTCAAAAACAAATAAAGAGCAACTCTCAATAGCTTTTCATTTTTGATCCCACACCCATGGTACTTTGTAGGGATTTTTTCATAACTCAGTTTGAAAGTTTAGTTTTCAAGATCTTCACAAAAGCCATCTTCCTCTTAGAAAGTTCTTGCCAAAATTCATGTCTTTTGAACTAATGATCAATGACATTCATACACAGGGATCTGATTTGATAGTGAGTGATTATCCCATGAAACTAACAAAAGCTGGAAAAGCAAAAGAGATGTAAATTATGTTTGTAGCTAATACAATGCTTTGCTTCCAGTCTTCTCTCAGTATCTTGCTAGTGCAGAGATGGCAGTTTCATTCCATCATGGTTCTTCCAAATTTTCAGTATTTCAAACAAGCCACAGGATAAGAGCAGACCCCAAACCTTGTCAGGAATGTCTTCAGACAATAACTCAATGTACTCATCTATGTTATAAATGCTGGTAAATTCATCAATCTCCATTCCTAAAACAGGAGGTGGATCTTCAGGTTTCCTTTGCTTTGCTCTTTCTTTGGTTTTCTTTTTCTGACACTGAATCACAGTGGTTCTGCACATAGTACAACAGCTGTTCTGCTTCACTTAGTTTTTTAAATTTTTTATTTTTAAGACAATAAAACCAGACAAAATAAAACAGAATAAAACCAATCAAAGCAAAACAGTGAAAGTGATACAGGACTTCAAAATAAGTTAATAGGAAATCAACAATGGCTGCCATAATGCTTCTCGTTATCTTCAAAATAGCTGTCCATGCCATCAGAACTAATAAAACCAAATTGAACAGAACAGAATAAAACCAATCAAAGCAAAACAGTGAAAGTGATACAGGACTTCAAAACAAGATAATAGGAAATCAACAATGGCTACCATAATGCTTCTCATTATCTTCAAAATACCTTCCCATGCCCTCAAATGTCATAAGATAAATGCAAACAACACAGAATAAAAACAAGCAAAACAAAACAATGAAAATGATACAGGACTCTAAAACAAAATAATAGAGAATAAACAATAGCTACCAGCTTCCCTTTCTAGACATTACCTCCCCTTTCACTTTCACAGTATCTATTGTACATTTTGGATCCCACTAAGTCTTTCAGATTTTTGCTTCATTTAGTTTTGAGGTTTAATACATTTCCATTCCTCAACTACGTTCTGTGAAAGGGAGGTTATATGTCTGTGTTGACACTGAGACCCTACAGCAAAATCACTTGTTAACATTCCTTTTGTTTTCCCATCATCGAAATGCCATTTCTCCAAAAATAGTAGCTTCCACCTCCTATTAAACACTCGGTGTTTTTTCAGTATTACCTAACTTAATTTTTCTTTTGAGGTATGGGGTGTCCTCTCCCTGCATGGTGAGAGGCCAGCAGGCTGCTTCCAAGGATGTAAGTCAAACATAGTCACCCAAGGCAAGGACTCTCCCCAGGGAGGTGAGGCCAACAACTGCCTGTGATTACCATGGTGAGGCCATGTGTCTTCCCATAGCAAGACTCCCCAGCTACCACCTAGACAGCCCCCTGGCCTCTCTGGGACCCTCCTGAGGCCCGTGCACTGAGTCACAGAACCAAAATTAATAATTTTTAAGTCAGCTAATATTAGTAAAGCTAGAGAGTTTTATTTAGGTTTTGCCTCCATGACAGCTATGAGCTGGGAGAGACCCCAGGTGCCAACTTGAATGCTCCATGCCCTAGAGGAGAGACAGTCAGCTGGGGAGGGAACTGTGGCTTTGCAGTGGGTGGATAGACATCAGGTGGTGGAGCCATACGCTGCTGAGGTCAGGTCAGACAGCAGAGACCAGCAGTTGCAGATGGATCTGCCCGGGAATGGCCAGAGCTGCAGTGGTCTAGCAAAAGAAAGGGCCTGCTGGGAGCCATCCGCACCTTGGCAGGTCTGCCAGGGTGCCAGATCCAATGCACTTTTTGAAGATCCAGAGAGCAGGATGATGAGAGGATGGAGAAATAAAGGTAAGAGACACAAAGCTGAGGTCAGGTGAAGCCCTCTCTCTTTCTTGGAGAAAAGGAACTATTCAACCACTAGTAGAAACTTTATTTGTACACTAAGGAGACTAATATGAATTTCTACCCCTGTGCCTACAACTTGTTTGCATGGCTCACCTGGGCACCTTGCATTCTTGGAGCTGAAACATTTTGTTTACGTGGCTTGCCTTTGGCTCTCGGTGTAGTCTGGGCTAGCCTTGCTTTAGGCCAGCATGTGTGATCAATTTCCAGGTTCAGGCACTCCCCACATCTTCCATTTTCTGTTTTGGAGTTGTAAGCAATGAGTGTTCAGTTAAAGTTGGAGGAGTTGTGTTTGGATGACTCTGTAGAAGAACTTTTCATTCTTGAAAACTTCCGATTTTGAGTGAACTTACATTTCTGGCTTAACAATTTTAGTCCAAGGACTTTAGGAAACTGTATTCAGCAGTTGAACTCTATATAATCCACTAACCCATAACGTTACTCAGTTACCAGTGTACCTGGCAATTATCAGAAGGTTTTAGTGGTCTGAGATTCTTTCATAGCTAACATATTGCTGTGGCATTGTGTTACACATTGTGTTGTTTTACTTTTCTGCTGGATGTTCAAGACCAAGTTAAGGTACAATCAATCTCTTGCTATCTATCAAGGTCAGTAAAGTCTCCTCAGAATTACCTTGGAAACACACACAGCACCTCTTAGTACTTCTGTCAGTGTCAGATCTCTGGATGAGTCATGGTCACTGCTTGACCAAGTTACTTTCTGTGAAAGCTTGGGAGATTTTTCTCTCCTGGTGACTCTCCTTAGGCACACTGCATATCATTGATCGTTTTCCTCTGTGGTCCCACAATCCCTCTGGTCAGTATACCAGTGACTCATCAAGTTTTAGGATGTCACAGCAAATGTTCTCTCAGGTCCTAAGTGCTCATTGACCTTAAAGAGCTGAGGCCAAAATATTGGCTGACCTAGTACATCTATCTTTCTAGTTTTTGATCTCCAAACCTCAGTTGTTGAACATCCGAAGTGAAGTTTACTAACATTACATTGTAATTTTATCTGACTTTCAAGCAGGTTGAGATACAAAGTAAAACAGTTATTTCCACATAACCATAGATGTTCTAATAGTTGAAACTCTGTAGAATGTTAACAGTTACATATTTTACACAGAAAAGTAGAAATCAAAAACCATAAATAATACTGAAGCATCACAATCAGGATGACATTTTGTAACACACTTTAAACTTCCATTTTGACATAGTATAACCTGTTAATCAATCATCTCTATCTAGTACATAAGAAACTTTTACCTAACTTTTTGACCTCTAATGGGATGTACATCACATAAGCTTTTGTTGAAAACTGATGTTTGAATGTGAAAGGAAAATTTATCACTATTAGCGACCCTCGTTCCATACTTTGCAAGACCCACACATCTACAGGCATCAGTACATTTAATACACTACAGAAAAATAACAATCAATCATCATAACCATATGAAAACCTTTGTACCAGAGCATCTTTAACTCAAAAACCTTGGGGCTGAGGATCAAGCTCAGTAGCACAGTACCTGTGTGACAAAGCACAAGGTTGTGAGTTCAATTCCCAGTACCAAAACAAAACACAATAAAATAAATCAAAACCCTTATGGTCTAGAAAACTTAATCCTTTGACAAATGAACAATGTAAACAGACCACAAGAATATATTTTAATAATATATTTTAACATTTATTGGAGTGTCTCCAATAAGGCTATGGAGATCACTGAGGCTTCCTATTAATGAACAAGGATTGGATAATTATCCAGGCAGATGCTTCCTTGTACGTCAGTTGAAGTCCTGTCCAATAGTCTCTCCACACCCCAAGAAAATTTTTTATCTTAATAGTTTTTTGATGACTTATGAAAACCCACCACAGCATTTAACATATTTTTTAACAATGAGAGATTCTCAAGTCATAAAACATGAACAACAATATACATTACACTTACACAACCAATTTTAGCATCAATTTAATCAGCTGGCAACCTGGGACAAAACATGATCTGTAAATCTATAAACCTAATTGCACATGGCAGAATCTTGAGAAGTTCTAAGCCCCAGATAATGACTAGAACATTCCATCGTGGCTGATTTTCTGCATGTGGATTTTGATTGTTTCTATACATCATGTCCTCCTCATCCCCTTCCCTTTTCTCTGTACCTCACAGGACCCAAGACCTCTGCCTGAGGTGGGAGTTAGAGCTGGGAGACAGCCTTTCTTTAAATAGCAACCACACACTGCAGCAGACAAAAAAGATGCTGGTTAAAGTCTGTCTGAGCGCTTCATGCCATCCCAGAGGGAAATTCAGGACCTGTGGCTCCTCACTGCTGTTGCCCCATTTGGTTCCCCTTCCATCCTAAAACTTGTTTTCTTCCCTCCAGCCTGGAAGACCCAAATAGCTGAAAAGAAAAGCTCTGAGACATCGCTACTGACACCATGGACAGTGCACCACCCACAGGTAAATATGATTTCTCAGACAGTTCTTGCTCACAAACTAGACCTGAAATGGCAACGCTGAAGCTAACCTATTCTGTGGCAGAGTTGATGAAGTGAAGCCCCGAGAAATACCCAAGGATCTCCCAACCCTGGATCTGAGGGGCTTCCCTTCCCGACCCTATCCTCAGGTCCAGAGTCCAGGAGCTCATTTCCTCCAAGTCCCGCCTTCTAGTCAAGGCCTTAGATGTAGAAAGGACAGCCTTGGAAAAGTAGAGGACAGGGGAAGAAGCAAACAGGGCAAGAGGTGGAAGACTGGGAAAGGAGGTGACAGTGACGAGGAGGATCCTCTCACCTGTCACCTACAGGTGGTGCTCCTGGCTGACCTTGGGGCACTGCCCAAGAGGAGGACACTCCCTTCAGCTCTTTTCATTTGTGGCCTAGTGCTCCAAGTGTGTTAATAGTAATCCCAAATGTCACTGAACTGGACCCCATGTGACCTTTGCCACCTCCCATCTATATATGACCTGGAGCTCTTAACTCCTTCATGTGCCACATGAGAACAATCTTTCCCATGGTGTTGTGAGGATCAGATATAACATGGACATGGTCAGGACAGTGCCTCCCACACAGTAGGTCCCCCCTGAGTGTGGGTCTGTCTCCCCTCGCTGAAACTCTGTTAATGTGAGGTGGGCACTTGCCCCTCACTTGGACCTGTGTGTGGGCACCTGTCCTGCACTGTCTGTGATTCACACTTGTTTACTGTTGTTAAAATGCATATTGCTATCCTCCAAATAGAAGCTCAAACTACCAGCTTTAGGCCCATAAAGTCAATCAAATGATACAAGCATTAGGTTTCTGTTTTTTTTTTTTTTTTACCTCAGTTGCTATCTTGTCTACCTGTGTTCCTCCGAATCAGTCAGGTGCTCATGGGAGTGGCAGTGAGGGGGTATAGTGCTCTTCTTGTCTCCCAGACCGAGTGCCAACTGGCTCCCAGGAAGGCATGGATTGGCATCTTGGTTCTCCTCCCACCTCACAACTGCCACTGGCTCACAGGAAAGCATGGATTTGTTTCTTGGTTCTCCTCCTGGCTCACTACTACTGCTGGCTCATGGGAAGGCACAGGTTGGCTTGATTCCCTTCCTGGCCCACATGACTCTATTTTTAGGTTTAAAAAACTTAAGTGCATTATAGAACAGCATGTGAAAAATCACAGAAATTTTAATGAACTTGTAATTCAAGGGTTTTGGGTTTGTTTTATGTTTTGTTGTTATTGTTGTTGTTGTTGTTGTTGTTTTAGTAGTTTTGTAGTTTAGGTTGCCCTTGGACTCAATATGTAGCCCAGGCAGGTCTCAAACTTGTGGTGATCCTCCTGCTTCAACCTCCCAAGTACCAGGATTATAGGCATATGCCACCACATCTAGCATGGGAATTTTTCTTTTTTTGAGACAGGATTCCATTATTGTTCCCCAGACTGCTCTCAGACTCCTGGTTTCAAGTGTTCTTCCTGCTTCAGCTTCCCAAGTGCTGGGATTATAGGCATGTGTGATCATGTCTGGCTAGGACATTTTTAAGCATAGGTCTTCAAAGTAATGTTCAAAACATATTGACCAACTAGCCCTTCATTCAAATCTTGAGGTTTCTACTTGCTGACGTTGGGCAGTCACTTCCTGTTTGAGTTCCACTTTCTTCTGTTTCACAAGAACAACACCTCTCTTGTGTATGTACAGTAGGAAACACATTTTACATTATGTCTTAGTATACACATAAATTTATGCTAGTCCCCAATCTTTTACCTGAAATTCCATAACTTCCAAAACTGCAAACTACACAGATTTTGGGGCAGTAACTCTGGTCTCAACTGAACTGAGACTATTTACAGCCATTATACTATTTATATCACACAATGAGAACACTCATTTAGTTTCATTGTCAAAACAGTAATGAATTAAATTACAAAGATTAAGTAGCATACTGCACATGCTCTGTGTTCCCTTTTGGAAAGTTAGAAATTCTATTTAATTATTTATTTCAAAATAGGAAAGAGGATTTTAAGTGTTCTCAACCCAAAGAAATGGTAGTGTGTACATATCCTGAAATATCACATGGTAGCATACAAGTACATGCAATTGTTACGTGTCAATTAAAAATAAAATTAGAAATTATTTTAAAATGTTTTTAAAAGATTAAAAATTCTGAATTTCTAAACATATCTAGGTGTCCACAATTTAGTTAGGGATAACATATGAACTATAGTAATACCTTGGTTCATGAACACTTCTATATTTGAACAATTCAGTTTCCGAAGAGAAGGGTTGGAAAAATTTTGCTCCTATTCCCTCCCTAACTCCACACTGGGTGATGAACAGGGCCACAGCTGTCTTCCTGCCATCATGGGTTAAATTAAGTTCATGAGCCAAGGTATCACTGAATATTAAATATATCTTTTATATATTTGTATACTTTTTATATATTTATTTATATATATGTGTGGAATAATTCACAAAAACAATACTCACCCCTACTATGTTCAACACAGTGTAATATTGTCAAATCCGTTTCCTTTTCAAAATGCTGCTCTTAAAAATCTAATTTCAGATCCCACTGCTGTGTAGAAAATCATATTTTGAAGACACAAGTACAAAGTGTTTGATGCACCATACAGTAGGCACATGGTCTAAAGAAGCCATTGTTCGACCTTTCTCACTCCCCCTGGGCTGAAGAGTTCAATTTCTGGTTGTTCTGAGCATTTTTAAAAATTTTTTTAAACAATTCATTTCTCAGTAAAGCACCACGATGCTGCCAGGCATGCTGACTCACATTTGCAATCCTAGCTACATGGGAGGCTGAGGAAGGAGGATCCAAAATTCCAGACCAACCTGGGCAACTAATCAAGACCCTATAGCAAAATAAAATAAAAAGGCTAGAGCACTTGACTCACAATTGTGAGGCCCAGGTTATGTTCACAGTACAAAAATAAATGAAAAGCGGCATGCATTTGCCTGGTGTTAGTCCTCTGGGACTGCATCACAAAACACCTCAGGATGGAGGGTTAAACAAAAGATGTATATTTTCTTGTACTTCTGGAACACAAAGTCCATGGTCAGTGTGGGGCAGGGTCAGTTTCTGGTGAGGGCTCTCTTCCTGGTTTGCAAAGGGCTCCTTCTCACAGTGTGAACGCATGGTTTTTGTTCTGTGCATTAAGATGGAGAGGAAGAGACAGATCCAGTGTCTTCCCTTGCTTATGTGGACACAAAACCTATTAATTAGGCCCCTCTTATGATCTCATTTATTCTAAATTACTTTACAACCTTAAAGAGTCTATCTCCAAATATAGGCACTGGAGGGTAGGGCTTTAGCATATGAATTTGGGGAACACAACTCAATCCATAGCACAGATGACTCCATCAAAAGCACCCCATGCGATACTTGCTCAGAAGGGGGAACTTTTAACCCATCATACTTGTTGCTATGCACACTCTACCACACAGTCTTCCAACTTTATTCTTTTTTTCTTCCCAACTAGAGAGCGACAGCTTCATCGAGCCCGTCACTGAGTGTTTGCTGGCCACAGTGAGCAAAGAGGATCTGCAGCAGCTGCTGACTCGAGATGACGCCTGGGACATTGTTAAGACAGAGGCTGAATTGTCCAGGTCACCTCCATGGGGCACCCCAGCAGTGCCACCCAGACCCCACTGGGCTGGCCTTCTCAGGGCAGACACACCTCCTCCAGGATGTTTCCTACGGGTGGGGGTGAGGGTGCCCCCTCTCAACATTCCTGAGAGGTATTTCCTCCATGCCGTTCCCTCCCACTGAATGGTCTCTGGTTGAGGGGACATGATGCTCATGGTGAGCAGGATGCTTTCTGCCATCTACTAGTTATGTGACCTTTGCAGTTTCCTTTACCTGTTTCTGCCTTCCTTCCTTCATCCATTTTTCTTTGTTGTGAGAAAAGTAAGATAATGCATGGAAAGCGCTTTTCATATGACTGGCACACAGTAGATGCTTCAGAAATGTTAACCTTCTAAAAACCCTGGTAGGGAGAGAGGAGAGCCAAGCAATCTTTCCTTGAAGTTAGAAACCAAGAAGGATTTACTTTGGGACTAATCGGAAAAACCTAGATATATATTCCTGGGCATTCTGGTGGGTGCCATTTATCTCCCATCTGATGAGCCATGCAATGACAGTAGGACCCTTCTGTGGTCCAGGAAGTAGAATGGATTCAAGAGAGGTAGATAGGGCTGAGTGAGACCCTCATTATCCCTGCCAGTTCCAGGGCTTCAGGTTCATGTCATGAGACACACTGCTATCTGCTCACTTGGACCAGACCTCCAATGTGATAGGACTGTGGTTGAGGCTTGGGAACAAGATGTGAGGCAGAGGAGGAGAATCTCATATAAGCACCCTTCCTAAAGCCCCAGGCAGATCTGTACCAGATCAGAGCCAGGACTCTGGTTGGAACAAGGGGTAGAATGGAGCAATAGTAAAAGGCTGGGACCATAGCACTAGAACCATATTGAGATGAGGTAGGTACTGTCAGCTCAAAGGACAGAGAGGCCATGGGCACAGCTGAGGATACATGAGTGGGAAAGGGAACATTTCCTGCTGTTCTGATGTGACCCATCACTGATGGGCATAGTGCCTGGGTACTGGGGAGTTCTCCATGGCCTTTGAAACTCTCTTCTATTCTACATAAAGTAGGCCCTGACCAACAGGAAGGCAGTATGGCTTGTGACAACTTGGTGAGTCTTTAAGGTCTGCCACTTATTTTGTGTAATTTGGGAGTCTGAAGAAACTCAGAAGTCCTCCCCAAGAGTGTCAGTGGCCAGCATGGACTCTTAGTTACATCTCTTCTTTGGAGATGGAAGTCAGGAAGGACACCTTCAGTGTTACAGCTCTAGGTCCTGTTTGCATTGAGCACCAGGCGCCTTCATGGTCCCAAGCTCCTACTCTTCCCACTCACAATGCTGCACTCAAGATCAAAATCACAAAGAGGCAAGAATATGCCCTGAGAAGGATTGTGTTAAGAATTACTAGAAGAGGGAACAGCATGAAGACTCAACTTACTATGGGTGTGATGAGTTTACTCACATAGGAATAAAAAGTGAGCTCATGCCTGTGCAGCACTAAATTTCTTTTTGGTTATGGGGAAGGAAGGGACCCTCATGGGTCTGAATGAGGAGCATTGTGGAGAGGCAGAATCATCTTGAAAAGCAGCAGGACAGATTCATCCAGACAGGCTTCAGGTTGGAGTCATCGAACTTAAGTCCCATTCTGAGGCTTGCTGTAGCAAGAGCAAGTATCTCTGAAGGAACTGTCAGACCTAATATAGCCCAGTAATTGCAAGCTATTAAAAAAGTACTTCTTGGGAGAAATCAGGCCCATCTTGTAGGAGGAAAATGCTTTCTGCAAAGTATCTTGTTCAAATTCAGAACTCTCAGGAGTTAGCGATTCATTTAGATGGGTCTCATATTGTCTTGGGTCTTTGCAAATGGCTGTGGCTGCACACACGTGAAGCTGTCACCAACTAAGGTGTGATTCCGATGACCCTGAAGTTTGGGATGACAGTTGGTTGGTCAGGCGCCAGTAAGATGGGTAGAGAATTAAGCAGTAACAAGGCCTTCTGCTTCTCCATCAACCAGGGTAGCATCTGGATCCAGTGATCTTCAACTGTGAAGGACAAAGGGAACCAAGAATGGATGAAGAGCTGAGGGCAGAGCAAATAACGCATATAGGCCCTTGTTGTTGGTAATTTTAAGTTCTCAGAGTTAGTCAAGCTGCAAAGTCTACAGACACAGCCCCCAGACCATCCTTTTATTTGACATCAACTGTGAATTTGGGGACTTTCCAAATCCACCCACAAATCTGATCATTCATTAAAACTCACTGAAGGCAGTTATGACACAGCTACAATTTATGACAGACAAGGGACACAAGTTTAAATCACCCAAATGAAGAGACACACACGATAGTCTGGAAGGGTTTCAGGCATGACTCTTCCATTGTCCTCAGGACACAATGTTCTTCTGTATTTCATGCATAACAATTCACATGGAGGATTTCCAACCAGGGAGGCTGAACCTATGAAAGAAAAAATGACTCTGATGCAAGTAAAAACATCCAGGAAAATTTTACTAAAGACTGTTGCACTGGGGGTGAGAAATGAGGGACAACACTGGGAACAGTAAAGACACCCAGGGATTTAGAGCCAACAAGCAGAGTGAGGAGCACCAGAGAGCCAGTTCTAACAGGGATGTCAAGAGTAGGGGGTTCTTTGATGCTTCTTGAACAGGATTCTTCCTAAAGGAAGGTGCAGGACTAAGCAACAATGGTCAGGAATAGAGACATGATCAGATATGAAGAGTGGAGGATTCTCATCACCCCGATTTGGTAGGACTCTTGCTAAGCCTGGGTGATCCTGGCCAGTAAGGTGCAGAATGTAGCTGGGAGACCAAGGTCAATGCCTGGTTGGGAAAAGGTTCAGAAGGGCCTAACTGAATTCTGGTCAAGGAAACAGTTTTTTGTCAGCCCAAGTCTCAGCATCTAGGGTTTTTGTTGGTACTGGATCTCACGTGTCCTCGTAGCTGACCTGGTATCTCCCTCTTCTCCCAAAGGTCAGTGCCTTTAATCTCCACTTTCTCTAGAGATCAGAAGTGACCCCAAAGTCCCCATAATGCATTGCATTGTTCACATGGAGCATCCAATTTGAGAAATGCTTGGGAACAGATGTATTTTAGAGTCTGGGTTTTTGTCTGTTTTGAAATATATTCATTGATACATCATGAGCTATACTGGGGATTAGACTCAGTTCTAAACAGGAAATTCATTCATTTATGTTTCTTTACACCTTATGCACACATTTTGATGGTAATGGTATGCAATCTTTTTAGCACACCTGTGTTTATCTGTCCCATAAGATCAGGTGTGGAACTTTTCATTTGGGACACCATGTCAGTGCTCAAAGGGTTTCATATTTTAGGGCATTTCAACTCAGGATTTTTGGATTAGAGTTGCTCAGCCAGTACTGTCTTATAGCCAAGCAAACACATGCACTACTATCAGGTAGGACATTTCAGAGGCTGATGTTCCAGTAACTGAGGGTAAAACAAAGGCTTATTCTTGAGTGGGGTTAACTGTTCACTGCACACTCAGCTTCTCTGAATTAAGGGTTTCTTTTCCCCCCTCTCCAATTCCACTTCTCCTTGTTCACCTACACTGTTTGAGTTCCACAAATATATTGATAATGATGGCATTGACCTTGAGTGAGAAAGTGTCTTTATCAAATGCCTCCCACTAGAGACTTTTTAAGATGGCTTTTTTCTTTGTCCATTTTGTTGACTAACATCCAAGGAGCATCTATGATAAGTCCAGCATGTTCACCTCTGAAGGAAAAATTCTGTAAATCCTTTTCCTTTTGATTTACATAAATGCTCTGTGATTCATGCACAATCTGACAGAGCTCATTTTACAGGTGAAGGAACTGCCTTTCTTAATCACTTGATATTTGCTGTTACAGGGAAGAAGCAGATGAACTACGTGAAGCTCTGAAGGTGCGCATAGCAGACCTAGCCGTGCAGGACGAGGACAGGCTCCAGGAAGTCCAGCAGGCTAAGGAGAGGTTTTGGAGTGAATTTCCAAAGCTGAAAGAGGAGATTGAAGAAGATATACAAAAGCTCCATGTACTTGTAGACCAACTTGTCCAGGTGCACTTGGGCTACACCAACTCCAGTGTGGTGAATGGATCCACCACAACTACCTCTGCAGTCCTGGAGATCCTTGGTTTGGTTCTGGTGCCCTTCATAGCAGGTCTTAGTACAGTCCTTACAGGAGCAGGAACAGGGCTGGCAGTTGTGAATGGTGTGACCGATGTTACCACTGGCATAGTGGAATACTCAAACCTATCCTCAACTCTAGGTGAAGCAAAAGACCTGGCATTGAAAAGCATGAAAAAACTGATAAAGTTCATACAGGGTCATTTCCTACCCAAAGTCGTTTCCTCTACTGAAAATTGGAGCCAGTTCCTGAAAGATACTGGGAAGACCATAGATGCCATCAAGCAGACTAAAGGTGACCGTGACTTAATAGTCCTTGCCAAATACAACATGGTGCTTAAAAATATGGTGACTGAAAGTGCAAACATGGACCCTTCACACTCAGCGTGGTTAGATATGGTAGGACAGATCTCCCTCATATTTGGTAACATTTCCTCCTTCGTGATAAATATGGTCAGTCTCGCAAAAAACTCACAGAATTTGTATGAGGGGGCAAAATCAGAGTATGCTGAAAAGATGTGGCCGTTGGCTAACGTACTGAAAAGCAATGTAAAGACCCTCGAAAAGAATCAGAAACAGTTGTCAGACTCAAATCAGTGACCCTCTCTCTTCAGTAGTGCAGAGGTCAGGGGAGATGTGCTGAACAAAGCTGTGGAAGGCATTTTATTAGAGAGAAAAGAGGACTCACCCTCACAAGGTCTATCCTGACACACAGTAGGGCAAGAGACAGAGCCTTAGCCCAGGCGAGTTTGCCTTTTTCACAAATCTTAGCTCATGTTCTTAAATTGGAAGTGAATTCTTGCTCTGTATCCAAATACCATTCCATTAAGGACTATTAAAAATAACCCTCATGTATTGTTTTCTGAGTCTACCTGATGATAATTTAACCTAATACCACGCTTGGCCTGCTTCCATGGGTCTCATCTGCTTCCTCCCAAAGCACATTCATTGCAGGCACTAATGGATAGCGCTCAGATCTTAGCCAAAGTACTAAAATACATCTGACACAATTAGAGGTGCATATGGTAACTAAGTTAAGATGTAAGTGATTAAACTAACCCTTAATTCTATTCATTATACTATTAATATGGCTAATAATTAAAAGCTATTACACTGCTCCTTTATGACACACTGCATGTTTTCTTTTTAAAATACATCATTCTATTGTTTGATCTATTGTATTTGAAATATAATTTAATAGTTGTGCTACATATGGTTTTCTTATAAATTCTTGATTGTCTTTTAGGGATATAGATAAGTTTTCCTTTATAACAAAATACTAGGGCCAGAGACATAGCTCAGTGGCATAGCACATGCCTGGCAAGCATGAGGCCCTGAATTCAATTTGTGGTATCAAAAAAAAAATGGATTAATAAGTCACCCCAGGACTCAGAAGGCTGAGGCAGGAGAATTGTTGCAAAATTGAAACCAGCCTGGGCTACAAAGTGAGCTCAAGGCCAGCCTGACTTGCATAGTGAGATCCTGTCTCAAAAAGAGAAAAAATAAATGCTACCCTTGAAATGCAATCAAGATAGTTAAGATAGCTATCCTACTAATTTCTACTAGTTCATTGAAAAGAAAGATTTGTGCTTGTCTCGTTTGATCAATTTTTCATGCCAATATATTGTAATCTGAGCAACTACTTTGAAGTTAACAATAAGCAATGTACTAACCATTTTTACTCTCCTACTATCTTGGTTTGAAATTTTGTACCATTTTTTCTCTTTAAAATAAAAAGAAGTGTGCATCAAGCAAAAAGACTGACATTTCTTAATTTTTTTGATTGAAAAATAAAATGTTTCCATTTTGTCAACCTTTATTACTCAGCATTTCTTTATTAGTCCTCCAAGGCTACATTAAATTTCCACCCTGGTGCAAAGAATATCATTTTTTCCTCATAATTTACCAATAAGAGGTTACACTTATCTAAAGATAAAATGTGAAATGACATAAAGAAATCTTCCTCTAAATTTGCTACTAATGTCTTCCTTTCTTTTCTTTATTTTATGAAAAAATAACACAAAACTCCATTTAAAAAAAATGATTAGTATATCGTGTATCATAATCTTGAAAGTAGAGTACAAGACATCAACAAAAAAGACTCATACAAAGAAGAAGCAAAGTGGGGCCGGGAATATAGCTCAGTGGCACTGTGCTTGCCTAGCAAGGGAAACCTCCTGAATTCAGTTCCTGGTAACCACAAAAAAGAAATGACGACAACAAAAAAGAAGAAACAAATGGTCTTAAAAATGAGTAAGATGCTTCAAAAATAAAGTACATACGGTTCTCCACATTGAATGTAGTTCTTTGTAGATGTACTCTCTTAGTTGGTCAACGCCCAAATTTTTAATTATCAGAGAGTGGCACTGTTTGAAACGCCAAGTATTTGAGCACATCTAATTATCTTTTCTCAAAGATAGATGGTTATGATAACTTTAGAATCACATAAACATAAGCTTGCACATTAGTCAGCTTTTTGTTTATGATCAAATACCTAAGAAAGGCAATTTAAAGAAGGAGATATTTATTTTGGCTCAGAGTTTCAGAGGACTAACTCCGTGGTCAGCCTGGCTCCATTGTGTTAGGACTGTGTGAGGCAGAAACATAAGGTGGGAGGTGTGGCATAGGAAAGCTGCTAATTCATGGCAGCTGGAAAACTGACAAATGGAATAAGCCATAGAGGAAGAGGTCAGGAGCAAGATAGAGGCCTCATGGCTACGCTTCTTCAGCCACTCCTTTCAGCATGGCCTAGCCTCTGATGCTTGCATTACCTCTGAATAATGGCAATAAATCCTGATCTCATCAATGGATTAATAGAATAATGAAGTTAGAGCAGTCATGACCATCTGAAAGCCCTGCTTCTAAACACATGAGAATTTTGGATATATATAAAAGAGAACAGTTACTTGTTCCCTTGCATGTATTAAACACAGGTAACATTGTCACTCCAAACTTTTGCATAACATTAAGAAAAAACCTCAACACAGGGCATATTTCATCATCACATGTATGTATCTCCAGTCCTAAGCACCCAACAGAAACAAATAGAATCCTGATTGGTTGGCAAGGTAGAGAGAGATGTATGTTAACAATTTTAAAGACACCTTAAGTTTTGTCCTACCAACCAATTTAAATTAACTTATTTGTCAAGGATGTACCTAAGTCATGTAAACTAAAAAGCATTTGGCCTCATTTAGAATTTTATTTTATATGAGCACTCACTGGCATATAAGCCAGTTTGGTACCATCCAAACAATATACAAACTGAAAAACATGTGAGAATAATGTATAATATACATTCATGAAAAGATACATAAGACTAAGACAAAACCTCAAAAAAGCTGGGTGTTGTGGCACATTCTTATAATCCCAACATTGGGAGGCTGAGGCAGGAGGATCACTGTGCATTTGAATAAGCCTGGACTACATAGTGAGTTCAAATCCAGCCTGAACAATATAGCAATACCTTGTCACAAAAAAACAAAAAGAAAAAGGAAAAATAACCCAAAGATTTTGTAGCTTTTATTTAGAATCATCATTTTCCAGTTTTTAAAAAAATTAAAATGTTGATACGATTAGCTTTTCCATTCTGTCAAGCAACCGTTAATATTAAATTTGCATTTTCAAAGCCCATCTTAGTGAAATAAATTAGAATATATAGATCTCCAAGACACAAAAATTTACTGAGATGCTACTGAAAGAAGAGGCTATGTAAAGGCTCAGACACAGCAAACATTTTAGAGGTGAGGTATAAATTATGCTGATTTAAATTGTTACATGTCCCTATTTTCTAGTCAGAAGAAGGAAACACTCTTAGAAGCAGCAATCTGACTCCCTGAGAAGGCTGCTGCCCTCCACTGGGATGGGGTGAGCTTCAGCCCAGTGACAGAGGGGAGACCAAGCTATACGAATTGTGATACCCTAGAGGCCCAGGGAAAGCGAAGGGACAGAAAGCCCATGCTGGCTTCTCAGATTTGGTGATGCTCCTTGGGCAGACTGTGAATCCAGCTGCCAGACCCCAAAGTACTGAGTATGTATATGGTGTAGAGGTGGTGCTCAATCACATTTTAGATGTTAGTGACCACGTAACGCTCACATATGCCTACAGCAAGCACACACAATTCCTGCTTGTACTTAGCCTCATGGACCTGTGTGTTTTCAGCCTCATCTTATTGGACTCTGGAATATTGGTTTCTTGCAGACTTTTCTCAATTTTTTTAAGGCTTATATGGGATTCTCTAGTATGGTGGAACTCTGATTTCCCATCTGATCCCTTGTGGTTGGACAGTGAATTATTTTCTTCCTACTTGGTGTTAAAAACAAATCTCTTCTGCTCTTATGTCTTTACTGGCTTTTTCCCCGTAGCAGGCTTTTACTGTTAAGAGTGGGGTAGAGTCCTCATCTGAGAAGCCTGGAAAACCTATGGCTACAAAGCATTTTCATTTGAAAGATACCAGGTTAATAAAATGCCTCCTAAGCTTTGCATTTTAGAAACCTGGCGTACTTGGGGAAAATAAATGCAGTTAATATTTAAAAAGCCAATTAAAGTAAGCATCACAGCTACACAAAATATGTAATATACATGCATGCAATTATGTGGCATTGTCTTTGTCACTAACTTGTGTGGGTTCTTGCTTCAATGATAATGGAAATTAAAACTAAAGTATTCAGCATGGATTTAACACATACATGAATAGCATTCATTGGAAAGTAAGAGAAAATGAAAATGGAGGCCTAAAAAAGATCAAGCTGGTCTCCTAACAAAGGAAAGTAAGAGAAGATAGGAAAATGGCTTCACTTGGAGGAACTGAAGGGAACACAGGTCTGCCTGCTAACAGAGGAACAGACACCATTTGTATAGTGCAGTGAGTTATCGAAACAGGTTTCCTAGTGTTACAGCTTTAGAAACTGTGTCAAGGATGATGGAGCCCTACATCAGGCATGAGAAAGTTAGAGTTGTATTTAAATTTGAGGTACATACTTTTTCTGATAGGAAGGGCTCTGTTATTCATATGAACTCATATATTATCCATATGTTCCTTGTATTAAATGTTAATTTTTTCTAGTTTTTTTCAAAATTTTGCATTTATTCTTGGTTCTCAATAGGTTGAATATGATGTGCCCCAGTGAAATATTCATACTGATTCTGTTTGGGATTCACAGAACTAATGGACCCATACATTTGTCTCTTTCACCAAATATGGGAACTTATAAACTACTATTTGTTTGAATACTTTTTTCCACTCCTTTTTATTGTCACGTTTACTAAAATTCCAACTCTCCATTTACTCTCTTATGACTCTCTTGACTCTCCTATGCCATTTACCCACAGGTCCCTGAAATGGCTTACTTTTGAACTTTTTTTAGTGCTTGTTCACATTAGATAATTTCTAAAAAATCTTTTGTCTTGGTTACTTTTCACTCATTGCTGAGACAGAATACCTGATGCCCAAAATTAGGGAAGGAAAGGTTTACTTCTTACAGTTCTTGGAGGTTTCAGTCCATATTCAGCTGGCTGCAAGGCAGGGAGGCATGGCCGGTCAGTCATTCATGGTGGCCGCCAAACAGCAAGGCCCAAACCAAAAGAGCGGCAAGACACGACTTCTTCCCACCTTACACTGTACATTGGCTCCACCCCCGGGTGGGTGCTGCACTCACATCACCAGTCCCAGCAGTGGACAACAAATCAGTCATGAACACTAGACTAAGTTGCATCCATGCCATGATTACGTCAGACTTGGCACAGCCATAGGAACGTAACTACAACATCTTTTAAATTCATACATCCTCCATCACTTCCATTCTGATATTAAGCACATCCATTCAATTTTCATATTTCAAATACCATGCAATTCAGACCTAAATTTTTAATTTGCTCTTTTTTTCTATTTTCAGTTCTCTCTTGAGGTTCCTAAATTTGCTTTAAAGTATATTTTCTTTACCTGATCTAGCACATTAAAAATACCTGCTTTTACATTTTCACCTGTTAATTCCAATGTCTGGGTCATCTCAGGGCTGGTCCTATTGTCTTTCTTATCCAATTTTCTATCCCCTTTCTAAGTCACATACATTTCATTATAGGCTGAATTATGAATGGTACAGCTAAGAGACTATGAATTCCATTATATTCCCCTAATGACTGACATTTCCTTTAGCAGGCAACTGATTTGGTGAGTATTAGATAGGAAACCCTCTCCTGTCTGGGATGGGAGGCAGTTAAGTCTCATTTCTGGCTGCTGCTAGTCAGCTTCATGCATGTGTGACTCAGGGTCAGGCAGACACAGGGTCGACACTGAACACAGACTTTACAGTTTCCCCTCTTCAGCTTCTCTTTTAACACTGTCCCTCAGCCTCCTGCAGTCCTGGTTATCCCGGCCTCTGGTTTCTGGTTTCCTTGGGCCAGAAGGATGGTGGGCTTTCTCTCCTGGGGTGAGACACTTCACTGGCTTTGACTGCAGCTGCCCTTGACCAAAAAGCTGAAATAAGGCAGAACTCCCCCTGTGCCCATCATTTCCTCCATACTATGACCGCCCTCAAAATCTCCCTCTGTCTTGCTCATCCTCCTGAGACCAGAGGTGGTTGTTCAGTATTTTTTCTGAAGTGTGTGTTTGTTACCTTCTGGGGAGTCAGAAGCACACCCAAACTTGTTTCCTTTGCTGACTTGCTGTGTGATATTCAGCAACCCACTGTCTCTGCCTCTGCCTCAGGTTCTCTGCCTATGCAACAAGACCATACGGTAATTCTGTCCCTCTTCAAAAGAAGTGCCCTGCAAACTGCAGTGTGCTCTTCTTGTCTAATGCTACTTGTGTGTCCTCCATTCGTTATCCTGCCACATCCTATGCAGCTCTCAATATTCCCAAGGTGAAGATGGTGAGAAGATGGAGAAATGAGGACATGAATTGGAATACAGAAAATTAAGGCCATACTGATTCCTGTCTCCTGATGAGAAGTAAAGAAGGAAGAAGAACGAATTGGAGAAGGAGACAAGATCCAATGACTGTAGTATATTTATTGATACACCTGAGAGATTGGATATCATATGAAACCTCTTCACCTAACAGCTTGTAAATGTGGCTTGTCTCAGGCGCCCTGTGCACTTGAGACTAGAGCAGCTTATTCAGGTGACCTCCCTCAGGTGCTCTGTGTTCTTGAGGCTGCTCTCGTTCCAGCCCCACACGTGACTGATCTCCAGCTTCAACAGCTCCCCAAACTCCCTCTTTTCTGCTTTATAGTTGCAACAAATAATTGTTAGTTGAGGTTGGAGGAATTGTGTTTGGGGGACTCTGTAGAAGACCTCCTTCTCAAATCCTTTGCATTCTAGATGAACTTGTTCAATTTAAGCTAAAAATTACCAGTCCAAAGATTTTAAGTCCCTGCATATAGCAATTTAATCCTATAAAATG
Organism: Dasyprocta punctata; assembly: GCA_004363535.1. Classification (NCBI taxonomy): domain Eukaryota; kingdom Metazoa; phylum Chordata; class Mammalia; order Rodentia; family Dasyproctidae; genus Dasyprocta; species Dasyprocta punctata. Next base: position 16,036 of record RJWM01017455.1, on the reverse strand, counting down.
CACAACCCCGGAACAGTGATCATTTACTAGTGTCACTGGCAATTGTTTTATACCTCTGGTGGTTATACTTTTCTGCTGGACATTCAGGACCAAATTAAGGTGAGACCTGTACTAATCAGTTTTTGTTATTTATCAAAGTCAGTGAAGTTTCCTCAGATTTACCTTGAACCATGTATAGCACCTCTAGTTCTTCAGTCAGTGCCAGTCATCCGGATGAGTCACAGTCATTGCTTGATCAAGTTACTTTCTTTGTTTTCTTTGTTTCTTTTCTTTTTTTTTTTTCATTTGTACCTCGGATCAAATTCACAACTTTGGATATGCCAGGCAGGCACTTGTGCTGCTGAGCTAAACCCCTGGCTCCCAAGTTGCTTTCTGTGAAAGCTTCAGAGACCCTTTTCTGCTAGTGACTCTTCTTAGGCACACTATGCACTACAGACCTTTATCATCTGTACTCCTACCATCCCCAGCAGTTTGTGTAACTCACTACAGTGCAAGGATGTTACTGATAAGTTTTCCTCATGGCCTGGATCATCATTGACCTCTGAGGACTGCAACCAAAATACTGAACGTATTAGTCTGTCTACCTTTCTAGGTTTTTGTCTTCATACCTCAGTTATTGAACATCCAGAAAAAAGGTTAATAACACAACATGTTGTAAAGAGAGCAGTGAGCTTAAAATTACCATTTTATTCAAATATCAAGCACTTTTTCTAATAACCGTGGATGTTCTAATAGTTGAATCTCTGTAGAATGCTAACAGGCAACAGATAAATAATTTTACATGAAAATTTAAAATCAAAACCATACATAATATTGTAGCATGACAATCATGATGATATTTTTCAGACATCCTTAAATTTCCATTTTAACATAGTATAGCTCTTTTAATCAATCATCTCTATCCAAAACACAGCACATTTTTAGTTAACTCATTGACCTCTAATAGGATGTCACTGAAGAAATTTGTGATATCTGGATCACTTAATGTTGAGCCAGTGCCAAGTATAGTGGTGCATATATTATATATACATCATACAATTTTTTGTTGTTATTATTAACACAAACTGATTAATACAGGTCTCAGCATAATTTGGTCCTGAATGTCCAGCAGAAAAGTATAACCACCAGAGGTATAAAACAATTGCCAGTGACACTAGTAAATGATCACTGTTCCGGGGTTGTGCATTTTATAGGATTAAATTGCTATATGCAGGGACTTAAAATCTTTGGACTGGTAGTGAACATCCTATCACAATTAATTGGAGCACAACAGAAAGGCAAAATTCTCCATCTCAAAGAAAATGTCTACTACCATAAAGAATCACTGTTTCATATTTTGGAAAACCTATACATCTGGAGGCACGAATACATTTAATGCACATAAGATTAATAACAATCAATTGCCATAGTCATAAGAATACTTTTTTTAAAAATTTAATTTGGTACCAAAGCATTTATAAATTAGAAAATCTATTGTCTCAAGTTCAGTCTTTTGATGATGACCAATGTAGACATATCACAATAATATATTTTTAAGAACTTTTATTAGGGTGTCTCCCATAATACGAAGATCATTGGGGCTTCCTATTAATGAACAAAGGCTGGGATAATTTTTCCCAGGTAGCTGCTCTTTTATTCATCAAAGGGAACCTTGACCAATGATTTCCCAAGCCTAAAGAGTGCCCATTTAGTTGCCTTAACAAATTTCTGATGACCTATGAGAAAATCAGTTCAACCCAGGTGGAAGCATGTCTTTTAAATCTATAAACCAAATTAAATTATGAGCAAATAAACCAAAAATGCAAAAGAAAAGGAAAAAGACAAAAAATAATTACTGCTGCATCCCACGCAGCTCTTGATGTTCCCAGGGTGAGGACAGTGAGAGGATGAAAAAATAAGGACAAGATTCAGAATACAGAAAACTGAGGCCATATGACTCCCTCCCTCCTGATGGGAAGTAAGGAAAAAGGAGGAGGAGGAGGACAAGAAGCAAGAGCTCCAATGGCTGCAGCACATTCATTTATACACTTGGGAGGTTGAGTACCATGGGAAACCTCTTTGCTAGTAGCTTATCCTCGTGGCTTGTCTCAGGCACCCAGTGTTATTGAGACTAGAGTAGCTTATTCGTATGACTTGCCTCAGGTGCTCTGTGTTCTTGAGGCTGCACTTGCTCCAGCCCCACAGGCAATAGATCTCCAGCCTTAGCTGCTCCCCACATTCTCCCAGACCAGTAAGGGTCCAGGATGCACCCTGGACGTTTATTCATGTGAAAAATTACTTGTGGGAAGGAAGATCGACTCAGTCTCTGTATTCAGCCTCCCTCCCCTTACCTGTGAAACATGATGGGGGGGGAGTTGAGGTCCCCAACTTGGGAGTCAGACCCAGTTTCCCCCTTCTCACTCTGGCTTTCAGCCTGAGTTGTCCTGCAAATAGTGCTCTGTAAATTTTATACCATCCACCTGGAGCTGACAAGAGAGTGAAACACAAAACAGCTTCTGAAGATCTCAGTGCAAAGCTCATCGCAGCCCCCACAGCCATGAGCAGTATTCAGGATTCACTTCCCTTTCCGGCCTCTCTGAGCTGCTGCAGTCCTCACCACCCACTGGGCGTTCTCTCTTCCAAAAGCAGGATGTGTCACTGTTGATCTGATTTCTGAGCAGCCTACTGGGGATCCTAACTCAGGTCCAGTAATAAATCCGAGAGACAACAAAAAGAACAGACTCTATTTGCCAAGCGAAACAGAAACAGGGAGAAAAGAGAAGATAGATAACTACCCTTATAAGAATCAGGGTAGCGAGCCCCGGGGAGATGGAGGACCCATGAGCCCTTTGTTCTCAGCTGTTTTGATGCGGGAGGTGGGTGACTCATTCTCGGAACTTGCCATAACCTGATTGGCTTCCAAACCCCTCTGCCTAACATCGTTTCTTCCAGTGGTCTACGAGCAACTTCTGTCTGTCTGCTTACTTCTCCTTGACATAACTTTTAAGGCCTTATCTTTGACATGGGTGGCTAGTTGCCAAGGGAGTACCTTGTTCTTGGTTAGCTTAGAGTTAGTAACGGGGTGTGTAGGTATCTTTGAACTCTGTAATGACCCTAAGAGGAGTAATATAGTGACTCTAGAGTGAATACGCATGTCTGTAAGAGTATATGTTAATACATAGGTGTGAGTGCACACGGCCTTAAAATTAGTCAGTCCCCTCTTTGCTTCCCCTATATTTTATTGTGGGTGTGGAAGCTCATTGCTTGTGCATCAGACTTTCTCTCTGTGTTCTGCCTGTTAGCTTATAGACAGTTAAGTGAGGTAGAAATATTATTGGCAGTCAGACATGGCTGGGCCCTCAAAGAAGTCAGTGCACAAGATAAGAACACATTACAACTGGGGCTGGAGGTACAGTCCTTAAAGGCCAGACCTCAAGATAAAGATGAAAAGACCAGGCCTACATGCCTGTCTAAGCGATAAGCAACATACTGTAATGCATACTACCTGGTCCAGAAAGTTCTAGCTAGGCATCAGTCATCCAGGTGGGTGACCAGGACTTTCTGACTCATCTCGTCCAAAACAGATCCTTGTTCTTTCCATGCACACTTGCTCTATGACTTGGTTCCCCATCGAATCAATATTACTTAAGTGGCTGTACTTGTAATCTTATTGGTTGATGATAGTTCTGTCCCACATTGTACCCACCTCATGATTTTCTAACCATTTCATTTCGCTCCATAAAACCTCTTCTGTAAAGTGAAGTCTGAGCCAACTCATTTTCTGGGCCACCTTCTGTCTCTCTCAGTAGCTGTCTCCTTCTCAATAAAATCTCCTACTCATAACCTCCATTGTTCCTTAAAATTCATTGTTCAATTTTGGGGAAATGAACTTGGTGTATCAGACACCTAGCAGATTAGGAGTTACATTTATGTCCCCTATATCATTTGAAGTCCTATATCAAGCTCTTTTTCAGGTCTCTTGGTGCAAGTTCCAAGGTCATTTGGTGCCTTTCTTTATCTCACTGTATTTGTTTGTTTGTTTGTTTGTTTGTTTATTTTTGGTACCAGGAATCAACTCATGACCTTGCACTTCCCAGGCAGGCACTGTGCCACTGAGCTATATTTCTGGCCCTCTGGTTTTTGTTTTGTTTGTTTTGTTTTGTTTTGTTCACTAACTTTGTCTTTGACTTGCTTCTCAGGTGAATCGCTCTAGTAAGGTTTTTTGTTTTGTTTTGTTTTGTTGTTGTCGTTGTTGTTTTTTTAAGTCCATCTAGTGAGAATTAGCTAGAAAACCTAAGGAGGCCCCTATTTTATTTTCTTGTCTACAAACACCTGTCCCTGTATCACTCGGCAGAGCAAAAGTGTTATTCAGAAGCCCATTTATAGAATTGAGGCTGCAGCAGGGTTTGAAGTCAGGGTGCAGGAGGAGCTGCAGAGGTGAGCCCACGAGGGAGCAGAAAACATGGTCACACAGTGAGACCCCAGGGGGCACATAGCAGGACAGGAGGTTGTAGGATGTGTGCTCTGTTGGACTTGGTCCCCTCACTGTGCTTGCCGTCCCTGGGGTGGGAGTGGGGTTGAGGGCTGGCTCACACTTCTTCCTTGAAGTTTCAGTTTCCCTTTCAGAGCATTGTTTACCCTACACTGGGGTCTGGCTATAAATTAGTGATATGGGTACCCCTGCTGGTGATCAGTGATAATGACAGCCGGATCTCACTAGTCAGTGATCCCTATAGGCAGGCAGCAATGTATTTGGCTTCCTTTAACCTTACTCTCAAAATAACACTTCATAGAAACTACTATAGAGAGGCACAGTGGCACACACCTGTAACCCCAGCATTTCTGGAGGGTGAGTCAGGAGGTTTGTGAGTTCAAGGTCAACCTGGACAATATAGTGAGACCTTTACTCAAAATTTAAAAAATAAATAAATAAAACAGACAGGAATCCAAGTCAGTGGTAGCGGACTTGCATAGCATGTACAAGACCCTGTGCTCAAGTCCACATGCAGAAAATGTCTTTTAAATGTAGTAAAATAACAGCCAGACCCAAGCCTCTCCCTGTGAGTCAGTGCCATTTGTGGACTGCAAGGGGAGAGAACAAGGCCTCACCAAGAAGCAAGCCCCTGCTGTGAACCAGTGTCATTAACGGGCCACCACTGGCAGGGGGACAGCCAGACTCCAGCCCCTTCTGGCACACAAGAAGAACCAATTCCTCCCCCTCAAGTGACTGGCTGATCTGGAGAAACACAGGCTGCACTAGCTATTGAGGTGAAATGCAAATTGATGCTTGTGGTGCTTTGGTGTTTCAACAACCTTGAAGGTCTAGGGCCAGTGGTCTGATCATCTGTTCAGAGGATAGCAGTATGCAACATGGCATCCAGGGAGGATCTCCTTCTGAGTGTGGTGGCCATTGTTGATTCCCTATTATCTTGTTTTGAAGTCCTGCATAGTTTTCATTGTATTTTGGGTCAGGTTTTATTCTGTTCTATTTTGTTAATTTTTTTATATCCAAGCCAGGCGTGGTGGCACACACCTTTAATCCCAGCACTCAGAAGGCTGAGGTAGGAGGAGCATTGTGAGTCTGAGGCCAGCTTGGGCTACAACGTGAGCACAAGGCCGGCCTGAGCTACATAGTGTGACCCTGCCTCAAAAAAAACCAGGGCCAGGAGTTTGGCTCAGTGGCTTAGGCTCCTGCCTTGCCACCACCGTGCTGCCTGTCAGCATGAATTTTCTTGCCATAAGAGCCTTGTGTGAGTGGCATCAAATAGCTTTTCTCATTTTCATACGGCTTATTTCACTCAGCATAACATCTTCAAGGTGCATCCATACTGTGGCATGGTCAGAATTCCTTTCAATTTTAAGTCTGAATAATACTCCGCTGCCTGTATATGCTATGTTTTGCTTATTCATTGATCCATCAAGAGACACTGTTTGTCTATTGTGAGCAATGCTTTTATGTAAATATCTGTGTCTGTCTCTCCTTTCAATTCTTTTGGTTATGTATCCAGAACTGGAATTGCTAGATCCTATGATAAGCCTATACTGGGGCAGAAACCTCTGAAGTTTTTTCCATACAGGTAGGTGCTATTATTTTGATGGCACAATAGAGATGCCAGTACTCCTTGGTCCCCTGACTGCTGGGAGCAGGACAAGTGGAGGTCTGTGGAGCCTCTGACACATGCTGTAGAGCTGCCTGGTGGGTAGGGGGCTCTTACAACACCCCCTGCTCTCACCTGTCTCTCTTTACTTCCCCACACACACACCCCAATCTGGTTATCTACTGAACTTGAGGATCCTACCTTCCTCAGGATAAAAGCTCCTTTGTTGGACTCCAACTAACCAGGGAGCATCTATGCACCAAGTGCCACAAGCTGAAGGCATGCACAGCATAATCCACCTAGTAGTGCAGCCTTGGCATGTCACTCAGAACCTGTTAGAGCCCCACCCAGTGACACCAAACAGCCGGGGAGCTTTGGTACATAGCATGGAACCTAGTAGGGTCCCACCCAGTGACCCCAAGCAGTTGGGGAACTTTGGTGTGCTGTGTGATGAGAGCTGAAGGCCTGTGTGACATACTCCACCTAGCTCTTCAGCCTTGGTACATCACTCACCCGGGGAAACTCCCTGCAGTACTGACAGACATCTTCAATTCAGGAAGCAACTGAGACCTTCCATTTGGCTTCCCTAGGGAAATACAGGAAAATGACAAAACGAAAGAACAAAATGCAATCTCAAATCTCCAGCCCATCCCAAAGAACCCCAGGAGAGATGGACATAAAAGAAAGTGTAAGCCATGCACCTGAAACTTCTGAAATGACAGCAGCTGAAGAAAAAAAAAAAAAAAAAACTCCATGAGGCTGTAAGGAACTCAGAGCAGAAATAATCTCCCAGGTAAAACAAGAAATGAAAGAAATGCTGAATACATCTAAAGACATAGTTTTTAAAAAAATAGAGGAGCACTGAAAAATGATGGAAACCTTGAATAAACAATATAAAAAAGAATTAGAATGCATGAAATAGATGTGAAGAGATATTCAGGATATCAACAACTACATTGAAACCTGGAAAAACCACCTGAATGAATATGAAGATAGAATTTCAGACCATGAAGACAAAATTGCAACTAGTGAACAAGAAAGGAAAGATCTTTTTAAAATAACAAGGAATCAGGAAATAACCATTCAAGAGTTGCAAGATGATGCAAAGAAAAACAATGTAAAACTGATAGGGGTTAACAAAAAAGGTGACAACACAAATGATATAAAAAGACTATTTACAGAAGTAATGGCAGAAAATTTCCCAAACATGGGAAAGGAAGCTGACATACAGATAATTGAAGCACATAAAACTCCAATTAGCCATAACTAAGATAAATCTACACCCAGACATATAATAATCAACATTCCAAAAATTTAACATAAGAACAGAATATTAAAAGCTGTTCAAGAAGACAAACAAATCACCTACAAAGGGAAGCCCATCAGAATTACAGCAGAATTCTCAACACAAACATTGAAGTCAAGAAGAGCATAGAGTGAAGTATTTCAAATCCTAAAGTAAAATGACTTCCAACCCAGATTGATGTATCCTACAAAACTATCCTTCAGAATCTATGGAGAAACAAGATACTTCCATGAAAAAGAATGGCTGAAGAACTTCATGACCACCAAACCAACCCAGCAAAGAATACTGAAAGATACTCTACATAGACATAAAAATAACTACAATTTCAAGAATACCAACAGAAAAAAACCACAAAGGAAAGCAAACAATTAAACAGAGGGGAGGGGTAAAGAACCAACAGTAGAAAGATAACATGACAAAAATAAACCAATATACATCACTTATAACCATTAATGTAAACAGCTTCAATTCAGCAATTAAAAGAAACACGCTGGCAGAATGGATCAAGAAACAACATCCAAATGTATGCTGTGTACAAGAAACCCATCTAACTCAAAATGAAATTCATAGACCAAAAGTCAAAGGATGGAAAACAGTACTCCATGCAACAGGAACCCAAAAAAAGCAGGGGTAACTATTCTGTTTGCAGACAATACGAACTTCAAACCAAGAATGATCAAAAGAGATAAAGAAGGTCACTACCTACTGGTTAGGGGAAAACTTCAAGAGGAAGAGATAACAATCTTAAATATATATGCACCAAATATGGGAGCACACAGCTCTACAAAACAAATATTAGAAATGAAAAATCAAATGATCAATAGCACAAGTATAATGGGAGACCTTGGAGACCCAAGACTCAACGCGAGCCTCAGGGGAATGCCCGGCCAGCCTTGCAGGACACAGAGGTACGCAGCCCAGCCCAGCTCAGCCCAGGACCCCAGAGCTGCTCAGCAGGGACTGACCAACATAGCTGCAGGGCCTTGGAGAGCTTGGGCTCCCCCCACCAGAGTGCAGAGCACGTGAACTCCATATTTCAGTGGAGCGGCTTGTGCGCACCCCATTGTAGAACTCACAGGCCCCCGCCCAGCCAGGACCAAGGCCCTGGCACTGTAGGCCTGGGACTCGCCCAGGCTTGTCCTGGCACAGTTGTTGCTCTGAACTCTTTGTAGCTAGACTCAGGGTCCAGGCGGCATCATACTCCGGTGTACACTGTACCTAGCTCCCTGGGACTGAGAGGCCTCGGTCCCCACCCAGTTAAGGAGGAGGCTCCACCCACATGCCCCAGGAGGCTGCCCTCACTGACTGCACACAGGATCCTGCTCTACCGGGTCCCACGACTTGGCCAGACCCAACACTGAATGCAAGCCTCAGGGGAATGCCCAGCCAGCCTCGCAGGACACAGAGGTACACAGCCCAGCCCAGCTCAGCCCAGGACCCCAGAGCTGCTCAGCAGGGACTGACCAACATAGCTGCAGGGTCTTGGAGAGCTTGGGCACCCCCCACCAGAGTGCAGAGCACACACGAGCTCCATACTTCAGTGGAGCTGCTTGTGTGCACCTCATTGTAGAGCTCACAGGCCCCTGCCCAGCCAATACCAATGCCCCGGCATTGTAGGCCTGGGACTCACCCAGGTTTGCCCTGGCACAGTTGTTGCTCTGAACTCCTTGAAGATAAACTCAGGATCCGGGTGGTATCATACTCCGGGGTACACTCTGCTTAGATCCCTGGAACCAGGAGGCCTTGGCCCCCACCTAGTTAAGGCAGAGGCTCCACCTGCACACCAGGGGAGGTCGCCCTAACTGTCTGCACACAGGATCCGGCTCTACCGGGTCCCGTGACTCAGTGAAACCCAAGACTCAATGCGACCCTCAGGGGAATGCCCGGTCAACCTCACAGGACACAGGGCCATATAGGTTCTAGAAGAAAATGACAAAACGAAAGACCAAGAGGCAGTCTCAATCCCCAAGCCCACTAAGAACAAAACCCAAGAGACACTGAAATGGAAGACAGTGGGAGTCACACAAATGGACTTTCTGAAATGATAGAAAATGCAGTAAAGAAACAGCTTGAAGAAGCTATAGAGAAATTCAACTCAGAAATATTCTCTCAGCTAAAAAATGAAATGAGAATCATTATTAAAGAAATGTTGTGCGTATCTAAAGAAGAGCAAGATAAAAACATAGAAGAACTTAAGAAAATGATCAAAACTTTGAATGAACAATATAAGACACAAACAGAATGCATGAAATAGATGCAAAGGGAAATGCAGGAAATGAAAAATTCCATGGAAAGTTTGAAAAACCGCTTAAATGAAGCTGAAGATAGAATCTCAGACCCTGAAGACAGCATGGGAGATCATGGCCATGAAAGAAAAGTTCTCTTAAAAATAGTAAGGAACCAAGAAACAACAATTCAACAGCTGTGAGACAATGCCAAGAGAAATAACATAAGATTAATAGGCATAAATGAAAATGCAGGGCTCAATACTAATGACCTGCGAAGACTATTCACAGAAATAATAGCAGAAAACTTTCCAAACATGGGAAGAGAATCTGAAATACAGGTAACTGAGGCATACAGGACCCCAATTAACCACAGCCAAAATAAATCCTCACCCAGACATATAATAATAAGGGTAGCAGAAATACAGCACAAGAACAAAATACTAAAAGCTATCAGAGAAAAGAAACAGATCACCTATGAAGGAAAGCCTATCAGAATCACAGCAGACTTCTCAACACAAACCTTTAAGTTAAGAAGAGCTTGGAGCGAAGTATTTCAAATCCTGAAAGAAAATAACTTTCCACCCAGATTGATGTACCCTACAAAAAAATCCTTAAAAAATGGATGGAGAAATAAGATACTTTCATGACAACAAACAACTGAACAAATTTATGGCCACCAAGCCAACACTACAGAGAGTATTGAAAGACACTCTAGAAAGAGACAAACATAGCCACAATCTTAAGAACAACAACAAAAGGAAACCACTAAGCAAGGCAAGTAATTAAACAGAAAATGTAGAAAACTAACAAGAGAAAGATATCATGACAGGGATGAGCCGGTACATATCAGTTCTATCAATCAATGTAAATGGTCTCAACTCACCAATAAAAAGAAACAGAGTAGCAGAGTGGGTTAAGAAACAAAACCCAACAATATGCTGTGTACAAGAAACACGTTTCCCTCAAAAGGAAATTCACAGACTAAAAGTCAAAGCTAGAAAAAAATACTCCATGCAAAAGGAACCCAGAAAAAACAGGGGTAGCTATTCTGTTTGCAGACGGTGCAAACTTCAAACCGAAAAAGATCAAAAGAGATAAAGAAGGTCATTACATACTTGTTAGGGGAAAACTTCAAGAGGAAGAGATTACAATCATAAATATATATGCGCCGAATATGGGAGCACCCAACTATGTAAGACATTTCTTAATAGACATGAAAAACCAAATACACAATAATACAGTTATAACAGGGGACCTTAACACCCCACTGTCACAGAGAGACAGATCAACCAAACAAAAAATCAGCAAAGAAATAGCAGAACTGAATCAAACTTGTGAACAAATGGACCTAGTAGATGTGTACCAAGTATTCCACCCATCAACATCAGAATACACATTCTTCTCAGCTGCACATGGGTCATTCTCTAAAATAGATCACATACTGGTCCACAAAACAAGCTTAAGTAAGTGCAAAGGAACTGAAATAATTCCATGCTTATTATCTGACCACAGCGCAGTAAAATTGGAAATGAATGACAAAAAAACCTACAATAACCGTATAAACACATGGAAATTAAATAACACCCTCCTAAATAACCAATGGGTCACAGAAGAAGTTAAAGAAGAAATTAAACAATATCTACAATTGAATGAAAATGCAAATACAAATTACCGGAACCTGTGGGATACAATGAAAGCAGTTCTCAGAGGGAAATTTATAGCACTAAACTCTCATATCAAAAAAACGGAAAGAACACATAAACAACCTAATGCTGCACCTCAAACTTCTAGAAAAAGAAGAGCAAGTCAAGTCCAAAGCCCAAAGAAGTGAGGAAATTATTAAGATTAGAGCAGAAATCAGTGCAATTGAAACTAAGAAAACAACACAAAGAATTAATGAATCAAACAGTTGGTTCTTTGAAAGAGTAAATAAAATTGATAAACCCCAGCCAACCTTATCAAGAAGAGGAAAGAAAAAACTCAGATTCATGCAATAAGAAATAAAAAGGGTGAAATCACTAAAGACCTGGTGGAAATACAGAAGATCATCAACACCTATTTGAAAACCTTTACTCACATAGATTTGATAACACAGAAGAAATGGACAGATTCCTAGAAACCTATGAATTACCAAAGCTGAATCAAGAAGATGTAAAGCTGCTGAATAACCCAATTTCAGCTAATGAAATTGAAAATGTAATTAAGACTCTACCAACAAAGAAAAGCCCGAGCCCTGATGGATTCACTGCTGAATTCTATAAGAAATTTAGGGAAGACTTAATGCCAACACTCCTCAAACTCTTCAGTGAAATTGAAAGGGAAGCAAGTCTCCCCAACTCATTCCTGGAAACAAGTATTACCCTAATACCAAAGCCAGAGAAAGACCCAACCAAAAAAGAAAATTACAGGCCAATCTCCCTAATGGACATAGACACAAAAATCCTCAATAAAATACTGGCAAATAGAATACAGCAAGTTATCAGAAAGATTATACACCACGATCAAGTGGGATTCATCCCAGGAATGCAGGGATGGTTCAACATACGGAAATCAATACATGTAATACACCATATCAACAGGGCCAAGGACAAGAAACACATGATCATCTCAATAGATGCAGAAAAAACTTTTGACAAAATCCAACACTCATTCATGATAAAAACCCTACAGAAAATTGGAATAGATGGTCTCTACCTCAACCTGATAAAAGCCATATATCATAAGCCAACAGCCAACATTTTACTGAATGGAGAAAAACTGTAAACTTTCAACCTAAAATCAGGAACAAGACAAGGATGACCATTATCACCACTCCTATTCAATATAGTCCTGGAAATATTAGCCAGAGCAGTTACACAAGAGAAAGAAGTAAAGGGAATAAGGATAGGAAAGGAAGAAGTGAAATTATCATTATTTGCAGATGATATGATACTCTACATAGAAGACCCCAAAAATCCATTAGAAGACTTCTAGAAGTAATAACTAAATTTAGTAATGTAGCTGGATATAAGGTGAACACTCAAAAATCAATAGCATTCCTGTACACAAACAACAAAGTCACTGAGAGAGAAATAAGGGAAGCCACACACTTCACTATAACATCCAAAAAAATGAAATACTTAGGAATCAATCTGACAAAGGAAGTAAAAATCTATACAGTGAAAATTACATTACTCTAAATAAGGAAATTGAAGAAGATTTCAGAAAATGGCAAGATATTCCCTGTTCATGGATAGGAAGAACAAACATCGTGAAAATGGCCATTTTCCCAAAAGTATTATACAGATTCAATGCAATCCCAATCAAAATACCACCTGCCTACCTCACAGAGCTAGAGAAAGCATTCCTGAAATTCATCTGGAACCAGAAAAGACCTAGAATAGCAAAGGCAATTCTGGGCAACAAAGGGAAGGCAGGAGGCATCACAATCCCCGACTTTAAACGATACTACAAAGCTACTGTGATCCAATCAGCATGGTACTGGAATCAAAACAGACCTGAAGATCAATGGAATCGATGAGAAGATACAGCCACCACCACAAACACACTTAGCCACCTCATCTTTGACAAAGGGGCCAAACATGTACATTGGAAGAAAGACAGCCTCTTTAACAAATAGTGCTGGAAAAACTGGCTTTCTATAGGCCATAAACTAAAACTACATCCATGCCTATCACCATGCACTAAAATAAAGTCAAAATGGATCAAAGATCTGAATATTAAAACAGAGACACTAAACTTACTAGAAGACAGAGTAGGTAAAAATCTTGATGACACAGGAGTAGGCAGAGAGTTCATGAACAAAAATCAGATTGCACAGGAAACACTTCCCAGAATCAACAACTGGGATTTCATCTTACTAAAAAGTTTTTGCATGTCAAAGGAAATCTCCAACAGAATGAAAAGAAAACCCATGAATTGGGGAAATATCTTAGCCAATTGTCCATCAGATAAAGGACTTCTATCTAAAACATATAAAGAATTAAAAGAAATCAGGCCCCAAAAATTCAAGGACCCAATCCAAAAATGGGCATCTGAGATGAATACACACTTCTCAGAGAAAGAAATACAAATGGCAAAGAAATATATGAAAAAATGTTCAACATCAATGGTCATTTGGGAAATGCAAATTAAAACAACACTGAGATTCCATCTCACTCCAGAAAGAATGGCCAAGATTAAAAAATCAACCAACAACAAATGCTGGAGGGGCTGTGGAGAAAAAGGAACCCTTCTCACTGTTGGTGGGAGTGTAGATTGGTGCAGACACTGTGGAAGTCAGTGTGGAGATTCCTCAAGAAGCTAGGATTAGAAATTCCATTCAACCCAGTTATCCCTCTTCTGGGCATTTTCCCAGAAGAATTGAAAACATCATTCCACAATGATATCTGTGCACCATGTTTATAATAACCCAATTTCTAATAGCTAGATCTTGGAAACAACCCAAGTGCCCATCAATCAAAGAATGGATAAAGAAGATGTGGTACTTTTATACAATGGAGTACTACTCAGCTATTAAGAAAGATTGCATTGAGACTTTTATAAGTAAATGATCACAACTTGAGACCATACTCATAAGTGAAATAAATCAAACCCACATGTGTAAATACCATATTTTCTCCCTAGTGCAAGAAACTGAAAATGTGTATATGATCCAAAATCTATAATAAATACTATGTAAGGGTAAAAAACAGCTCGAAGAGCAAAAGTAACTGGGAAGGGAAAAGGGGGAAAGAGGGAAGGGAAAAGGAAAAGATATAAATCTGTATATATGTGTGTGTAAGATAGCTAAAATGAACACACTGCTGAATGTATTCGTTATTGAGAAAGAACAATTAACACTCAAATGATTACATCAATTTTATGTGTCTATATCTGTTAATATAAACAACCATTTTAAAGATAACGATACACAATATTGCAACCATTGTCAAGTTTCTATCATCCTGTTTTGTAAACCTGTAATGTTACTGTTGTGCATTTACTCTAGTCGTTTGTTTGTCTGTTTTGTTTTTTGTCTTTGTTATATGTGTCTTTTTTTTCCGCTTAAATAAAAAAAAGAAAATGCAGTAAAGAAACAGCTTAATGAAGCTATAGAGAAATTCAAATCAGATATATTCTCTCAGCTAAAAAATGAAATGAGAATCATTATTAAAGAAATGTGTGTATCTAAAGAAGAGTAAGATAAAAAGTAGAAGAACTTAAGAAAATGACCAAAACTTTGAATGAACAATATAAGACACAAATAGAATGCATGAAACAGATGCAAAGGGAAATGCAGGAAATGAAAAATTCCATGGAATGTTTGAAAAACCGCTTGAATGAAGCTGAAGATAGAATCTGAGATCTTAAAGACAGCATGGGAGATCATGGCCACGAAAGAAAAGAACTCTTAAAAATAGTAAGGAACCAAGAAACAACAACTCAACAGCTGCAAGACGATGCCAAAAGAAATAACGTAAGAGTAATAGGCATAAATGAAAAAGCAGGGGTCAATACTAATGACCTGTGAAGACTATTCACAGAAATAATAGCAGAAAACTTTCCAAACATGGGAAGAGAATCTGAAATACAGGTAACTGAGGCATACAGAACCCCAATTAACCATAACCAAAATAAATCTTCACCCAGACATACGGTGAGGAAATGACCACTACATATTTCATCTGGAGAATGCTGGCAGTGTTAGTGAGCAGGCAGAGGGTAAGGTCTGAGAGAGGTGGACCTGAGATCAGGCCCTGGGCAGAACCTGGGGCAGGGGGCTTTGGAAGACTGTGCTCAAGGACTGCGGGTTTTCAGGCTCTAAATAGGCCCCATGCTTTTTAAAACTTTTGTTTTCTTATTCCTCTTTCTCATTATATAAAAATGAAGTCTGGAAGAAATAGATGAAAACTCTCAAAAGTATGGAAAACCATCAGAAATACATGAATTCAAGGTGATAAATTTGTGAAAGTTGAGCCATAGTCTTGTTTGTCCTCTGCCAGAAAGATCTGTTCATGCAGATAGGAAAGAAAAACAAACCGAATTGCTCAGCTGCGAGGGACGCTGAATCAGGGCTGTGTCCTCAAAGGTAAGAGGTTCCTCTGTCCCACTCTGAGTTTAGGGCTGAGGCAGAGGGCAGAGGCCACCAGACTGGCCCTAAGTCTCTTATGGGGCTGCAGCAGAAACTGTAGGATTGCCACAAAAACATAACACAGAGAGAAATAGCCAGAAAAGTTCCACATTCCAGGAAAGAGCAGCCAGCAGGGGGAGATGGCCTGTGGGCTGACCTCTCATGGAAAGGAAGGTGAGGAAAGTATTCCAGGGTAGGGTGCAGCCTGGGACCTGGGGGTACAGTTCATGGTGTAGGACAGCTCCTGGAACCAGAGGAGATGGAGGGTAGGGAGAGATGAGGAAGGAGGAGCTGTAGCAAGCAGGAGGGCCTG
>RJWM01017454.1:0-43076 GCA_004363535.1 Dasyprocta punctata | reverse complement strand
AGGACAAACTCGCTTCTCATTAGAGAGCTGGAGAGCACACCCTGTCAGTTGTTTACTCCCCCGCACCAGGGTTCGCCGCCGGCTGCTACGGGGACCCGCGCCAAGGTCATGGCTCTCAAAACGTCTGATTTCTTAGGATCCAAAGCTATTAATCTGGCTCCAGGCACCCAGGCCTCTGCAGCCAGGCAGGAAGGGAAAACGCAGGACGGTGCTGCCCCCTGGCGCCCGCGAGGAGTCCTCACGCTGGCTCCCCTTCTGCAGCCGCGCTCTACCCCGCAGAGAGCAGGGATTATAGCCCAGATCACAGTCAGTTTTTTGTTTTGTTTTTTTCCAGGCTGGATGACAGCCCATCCTATGGCTACGCCACGTTCCTCTATTTGTCCTTTGCTGAGCACTTCGTCACTCTGGCACTGGCTAACGTGGACAACGCTGTTGTGAACACGTGTGTATGGCACCTGCCAGGGGCCCATCACTCATGTGGGTAAACACCTGGGGGTGGAATTGCTGGGCCACACGGAAAGTCTATGCTTATCTTTTGAGGCACCACAAAACTGTTACTGTTGTCTTCATGCTCAGTCTTCACATTTTGTTTTTAGTCTTTTTTTTTAACATTCTTAAACCTCTTCTCTAAGTAAATTTAAAGCTGTTTGTGGTGGGTGGGCATCCCAGCACACTGGAGCTGAAGTAGGAGAATAGCAAGTGTGAGCACTGATTGGGCAACTTAGTGACTTGGTGAGGACTTGTTGAAAAACAATAAAAAAGGGATAAGGATATAGCTCAGTGTGAAGGCCCTGGGTTCAATCCCAGTACCAAACCAAAAAAGTCCCAAAATATTTGAGCCATACCAACATGGACTGTCCCCCACCCACAGAGCCCAGGAAGGTCCTCCG
The DNA here is from genome assembly GCA_004363535.1 of Dasyprocta punctata. Taxonomy (NCBI): domain Eukaryota; kingdom Metazoa; phylum Chordata; class Mammalia; order Rodentia; family Dasyproctidae; genus Dasyprocta; species Dasyprocta punctata. The sequence goes on along the minus strand of RJWM01017454.1, from coordinate 42,186 downwards.
GGCCCTGGTGGGGACTGCTGCTTCCTGCTGTCCTGCGGGTCACCAGCCATGAAGTCAAAGGGCAGGTGAGCAGTCAGAAAGCAGAAGGTGAGATCTGGGTGCTGGGCAGGATGTCCGCCGCGCTGGGTCGCAGGGAGGTTGACACTGAGGGCCTGGCCACGGGGCTGGAGCTGAGCCTTTCCTGAGCTATCAGGAAGGCATGCAGGTGCAGACCACATCCAGGTGCCTACAGGTGTGCGGGCTCACTGCGGGCCCCGGGACGCCTGCGCCTGCCTCACTCAGAGGCTGTGGCTCCTGGAAGGGCAGGAGCATGAGCACCCAGGTCCTTCCCTGAGTCCTCACTGTGAACCAGCACTCAGAGAAAGACCAATGAGATGAATGAATGAAAAGCCGAGTGAATGAATGAGGGCAGAAGTGATTCCAGGACCTCACGTCAGCCCTGCCACTGATGTCATCCAACCAATCTGCAGAATTCATTGGCTCCCAAGGGGCCAGGTCTAGGGACACCGAGGCGACCCCCTTAAATTCATCTGAAGGAAAATATGGGCACAACAGCATGAACTGGGGGCCATCACACAAAATGCAAGCTATATAAATATGAACACTTAAATATGGTATTTACAGGCAAGGCATCAGAGAGGTGCTCCCGGTGGTACACACCTGTAATCTCAGCACTCTGGGAGGCTGAGGTAGGAAGATTCCAAGTTTTTAGCCCAGTCTGGGCAACTTAAGTTGCTCAGCAAGATCCTGTCACAAAATAAAAACTAAAACAAGACAAGGGCTATTGGATGCAACTAAGTACCAAAAATTAATTATTAATTAACTTTAAAGATTGAATTTCATCATGAGTTTGTTTTTAGGAAATACACATGGCAAATATTTACTGTAAGGGGCATCAAGGCCGCAAGAGTAAATGATCCAGGAAAACAGTATGTTTGGGTACCACGGGGAGTAGGTGTGAAGGCTGCAGCAACCCACATGCAGGCTGGGCAGTGGGCAGGGCCAAAAGGTGGAAGCTCTCCAGGACTCAGATCCAAGGGTGGGGAAAAGGGGTGCAGGCGGAAGCTGGATAGGCAGAGGCACAGGACGGCTGCCTGCAAGGCTGGACAGAAGGGCAGGCTGTGGCCTGCGGGGTGGAGTGCAACCTGGCTCCTGTGGTGTCAGTGACTCTGAGTGTAGCACCCTGTATACTAGGACTGTCACAGTGCTTCCCTGGGGCTGCTCCAGTGCAGGGGCTCATAGGTACAGACTGCAGGGGTGTATGCCTGCAGCCAAGAGCCAAGGGTCCAGCCTGAGGGACAGCTGCTCTGTGTGCAGAGGGGACAAAGCATCTGTGTCATGCATCCCAGGAGCCATGGCAGAGGCTGTACCTAGAAGCTGTGGCTGGGATTGTCCACATGGATACAAGCCTGAGAAGCTCTCCCCTATTTGGGCAAGATGTGCCCAGAAGTGCTCCACACAGCATCCAGAGAATGGGCTCAGTGCTGCGGTCACAGCAGTCTCATGGATCGCTTGCCCTGGAGGACAGTTAACCACTGCCATCACAAGGATACTAACGGAGCCCTACAGAGCAGTCCATGTGCTAAGTGACCGAGTCCTCCTGCCAACAGTGATATCTGTGAGCCACTCTGGAAGCAGATCCTCCAGCTCCAGCCAACATCTTCACCACAGCCCTTGGCAGAAACCACCCCACTTCTGATCCACAAAGCTGAGATGAGAACTGCTGTTGTCAGTTTTATTGAACTTTAAATATTACTGTTTCTAGGATTGGGAGTATCTGCTATGCAACGGGTGACTATTAGATAACCACACTATTTTAGTCTGCTTTTATAAAGGGGCTAAAATGTCACTGAGTGCTCAGGAGCCCTGAGGATTTCTGTGACCTCTATAGGTGTTTCACACACGGTTCGCACTCCAGACACCCACTGCTGCTGCATTTTTCTAATTTTGTGTCCCTCCGATTTCCAAGTGAGTTCTCCTCCTTTCCTTGATAAACAGCTGTTGTTCCAAGGGTGAATATGGCCTCAACGACTGCATCTGGCAGGACAAACTGGAGATGTTGGTCTCTTCAGGATGTGCCTGCTAAGCAGGCCCCGCCTACCTGTGCAAAGGTGGAAGGTGACTTTGCCTCAGTGGCCCCTGCTCCGAGTTCCACACAGCTGCCTGTGAGCAGTGGGGTCTAAGCAGGTACCTAGGAGGCAGATTTTGGTGAGAAAATGTCAATCTGAGTCCCTGGGACCTCCAGCCAGCAACTCCAAGGTCAAGGACTTCATTTGGTGCCAGAATGAAAGAACTGTGCTTGTGAAATGTTGATGACAGCATTGGTTATCTTCTAGTAAAACATGATGAGCTATATAGATTTGTGTAATCACAATATGGGCTTTACCCTGGGGGCGGTACGAGGTGGCAGCTCCCCTAGTTATAAGCAAACAGAATATATTCCCAGGCTTCTGGAAAGCAGGGTAGCAGATGAGGGGTGCACATTAATACTCAGGGGACATGCCAGGGTGCCTGTCACTTCACCCACAATCTGCCAAGTTGCTTAAATCATTGGCTTAGCCAAGACACAGAACCCTTCTGTGCCTACAGTGGAGTGGAACATGTATTTAAATATGAAAGAGACCAGTGACGCTCTAAACAGAATTGAGGAAAAAGTTGTCTTTGTCAAATACTTCACTTGGGGACCCCCCACAGGCTCCCGAGCCAGCCCTTCATCCGCACAGGGCGCTGTACCCTGTACTCACGCGCAGGCTCCCATGGAACAGCCGCTCCTTGCAACACACCGGGGGTCAGGGAGCCTGGCAGGGTCCACCTCGAAGACGGCAAGCAGAAAACCCGAGTGTGTTGGCAGCGGCTGACCCCCCAACAGCACCCCCATCTATTCCTCGTTTCCACAGACCCACACTCTCAGAAGTGGCAACTACTCCGCTTCCCATCCCAAAAACTTCAGGAGGGCTAAGCGGTCCTGGAGTCCAGCAGGTCCATGAACACTGCACCAGAAGCAGGTTCCACACGGCCAGCCTGGTTCCAGGCTATGCTCACCCCCAGCCTGACGCCGAACCAGGCCCCCTTTCATCTGACCCTCCTCAGCCCGCCGGCTAGGCCCAGCAGCCCTCAGGATGAATGCGCAGGCCAAGAAGTCACCGTTCTTCTCATGAAGCTCTGAAAGGTTTCATGAACACAGGAAACGGTCAGCCCCTATTTGCAGCCGAAAGTATCTGACACTCAAATTTGGACACTATGGATTAATTCTGAGTGATGGGAACCAAGTCTGCTTTGTAAGCAGCAGTGTTTCTATCTGTGATGAGTGGGATAACCATCTCAGCATTCTCTTAACCCATTTCCTCATTTCGGTGGGGCGCTCTATTGTGGAAACGCAGTTCACTAACTCCAAAATGCCACCTAATTTTATGTATAAAGCAGCAGGTTCAGACTTAAGAGCTCCACGCACGCATCCAGAAAGGTAACCGTCTCCTGGAAGCGGGCAGACATACCGCGGCCCCTACACGACTGCCCCTGGCACGGGGGAGGCGGGAGGACTCTGAGGCCCGGACGTCTTCGTGGTACAATCACAACCTGAATACTGACCCTGAGTCAGCAGAGGCGGGACGTGCTCCAGCTTACAGCTGAAGGACAAACACTCGAGGAACGGAGCTGGGATCAGAACCCAGACAGCGCCTGACCCACACAGGGAGGACTGGGACTGCGTGCACTTGCAAGCTGCTCATGAGAAAGAACTTGAGTTTACCAGACAGGCAAACTTCCCTTTTGAATCCAGCGGGACACCACGGCAGTCTTCAGCAGACCCTGCCTCGGGGACACAGCAGTAACCGAGTACTGGCTCGGTTACACAGCGGAGGCTGGCAGCCTCGGAGTGGGAGAGCTACTGACCCACTGGGGCCTGGGGAGCTCCTCGAGCTGTCTTACGGTACTCAAGCATCGCAGCACACTTCTCTACCCAAACCGTTATGAAGACACACGGCTCTGACACACACTGGCAGAGACGTTAAGAAGGAAGCAGGATCAGGTTTGGAAAGTGGCCCAGGTGACCTCCAAGGCAGTGCTTGTCCCTTGCTGTACTTGTAGGGATCCTGCCAGCTTTCTTTTCTCACCTGACTTGGATTCCTACCTCAGCTTCCCCAAGAGTAAAACATGTGAAAGGTGCAGAGGGTCACAATGTTCAGGTGGTAATGTGACTCGTGGCTCAAGAATCCAAATGGCGAGTCTGTACCTCTTCAGTTTTCAGGATTATAATCTGAGCTATACGGAAATGAGCCTGTATCTAATTCATTATCAACAGAGTCTGTTAAATGTGGATCTGATAAGGAATAGCTTAATCCGTTCCACTAGGTGGCAGTAACACTCTACCACCAGGTGACCAAGCAGTTCAATAGGATTGGTGTTAACTGTGGTCCATTCCATTTGATGAGCAGCAAGAAAATCACAGAAATCCACAGGCCACACAGAAAGACAGCCCTCAGAATCTTCACCGGGATGGAAGAGTAAACATTGTAACACACAGAATATTAAAATGAAATTTTCCCCAGAAGCAGTAGCACCTCACCAGATAGGCAGGCAGTTGGTATAAACTTTTTGGTTTTGCCTCTTTGAATTCAGTAGCTGGTTAACTCCCCGAAACAGAACCTTTTTGAATCCAGAAAACATCAAACAAACGAACAATCCTTGCCACTGTTATTTTTGAACCCTGGTCCTGCCTTGGCTTGGCGTAAGAGCTGTACTTCGGTAGGTCTTGGAGAACACTTTGCTCTAGTGAACACAGGATCCCGCTGCAAGTTGTTTATAAAGAGCCACACTGTTTTCCAGAAGCAGGTAACAGTTTAAGACTAACAGAATTTCCACAGCAATTTTTAACCAGTGACGGCCATCGAATAAAGATAATGATTTTTTTTTTCTTTTTGAGATAGGGTCTCACTACACAGTTCAGGCTGGCCTTGAGCTCACTTTGTAGCCCAGGCAGGTCTCGAAATCGTAATAATCCTGCCTCATTACAGGTGTGTGCCACCATGCCAGGCTAATGAGCTTTTGAATGTATCATGAGATAGACTTTAAAAAATTACCTGGGGGAAAACTTTTATGCAAAGTCAAGATTCTATTAATTTTCCTAGTATGTTTTAAAATTCAGATCTTAACATCTTTGAGAAGCAATACTTTCAGGCATACTGATTTTTAAATCTTTTAGCCTCTGAATTAAACAAAAGAATCAGCTAATTACAACAAACATTCATTTACTTCTGCCTAGGTTATTAAAAAGTAAACAGACATGGTAAAATATTTTCACCTCAATAAAAAGAAATTACACCGCCTTCTTCCCTGTTTAAAAACTGTCAGTCCCCAGGAACTTGAGGGTGCACCTAAGATGAGGAAGCTGGAAATCGGCCTCAGCTTGTTTTATGTATTACTGAGACAGTAAGAGTTACAGATGTAGAATCTCTTGGGCAGGAAAAGCAGCACTCGTGCAGTCTCCATGAAATATACTCACCAGAGACGCCACTATGCAGGTGGCAAATTCAAACTGGAAAATTTTTCTTCAAACAAGTTCTACTCCCGTGTATTGGCTGTAGAATATTCAGGACTCTGCACTCTATTACATCACAACATTGTTTATTATGTGAATTTTTACAATACAAACAAAAATACAGAAATGCAATATATGGATACAGCTAAATGCAGAATGGTGACTTTTTCTCCTCAGGAGGCCATGATGTCCATTTCTAGTAAAATAAAGAGACTGTATAGGTAGAAACAGGTTGGTTGTTAGCTTCACGATTTGCCTAGAAATGAAATGATCTATAAATGCATTTCCCCCCTGCTACTTACCATAAAGTGTAAAAAGGGAGTTAAAAGAAAGTTTTCTTGTTGGTTTCTACCATATGAAAGATGCTATATTCTATTTTAGCAGGGCCAATATATGGAAAATATCTAAATTAAATGTTATTACAAAAATGAAGCAGCAATGAGATTCTGGCTAAAGAGGGCACTAAATGAGAACAATATATACTTAAAGAATCCAAAACAAACAAACAAACAAAAAAAAGGTTGTTATAAAAAAGCTCTAGGTGCACTGTAAGCATATAGGTTTTTTTTTCCATGTGTACTTTTAAACAATGGAAGTGTCAAAAAATAGGGTCAACTGTGTTAGACTAAATTACATTATTGTATAGGCTGCACTGAATGGAACCTCTGTATTATAATTATCATAGAGAAGCATAGTTTGTATCATATTATGGCAATTTATCCTCAATGAAAACCTTCCAGAGTCCTTTTATTTTGGAATATCCTGTAAACAATCAAACCACCAGAACATGATTGTACAACAGTAAAATATTCTCTTGCATTAAATTGAAGACATCTGTTTAATAATAATAAAAAAAAAGAAAATGTAGAAAGGTACTTAGAGCTGTTATTTTCTAAGTACATAACACCCTAGACAATTCAAGGCATCTTAATTCCATCAAGAACAACAACAACAAAAAATAATTTTTGTCATGCTGTTAAATCCATCATTATGGATTTAAAAACTGGTGCAAATTGGTCAAACGGATCCAACAAACACTGATGTCCAAGCTGGCGTATTGGCAACTAATATGTAACTGGTGGTCAACAGAGAGTTTAAAAGATCTTTCCTTTCTTCTTGTTCTTTTCCAAGGTTCTAAAATGATGAAAGGAGAACAATTCAGAGGAGCAACAAAGGAGCAACATGAAAGACAACACATGGTAGCAGCAGCTAAGCCCACTGACAGGCTCGCCATTCAAACGCGCCGTTTACAAATTTACAAAGATTTGGAAGTAAACAGTAAGGCAATGTTGCCTACAATAATATTTTCTTAGACAATATCTGACAAAATTAAAGGATAAGCAGGTTAAAACACACACACACACACACACACACACACACAAATGGCAAAATTCTCCTACTCATTTCTTCCCGAAATGAAATAGCACAAATTGAAAAAGACTAACAGTGCCCTCTGGCCCTGCTGCCCCTTGCTTTCACATGTACTTTCCTCCTCTTTAGGCGAAGAGTTAACAATAGAAGGACAGTGTTACAGCAGAGCTGTCGAACCTTCAAAGTGTTAGGCTGTAAGGGGGACATTACAGAATCTTTACAGGGATCCAAGTTTTCAGTATTAAATGGAATTCATAAAAAAAAGAAAACCAGGGCACAAATAGTATTGCATTCTGTATCAATTAAGAGTGAAGAACTGATTAGTTCCCTCCTTACGATAGCTTAAGGATATCCTTAAAGTAAGAATACAATTAAAATATGACCCTAAATGTAAAAAAAGATCTTTATAGCAGTGCCATTCAAATTTTGTGTGTTAGAAATTGAAAACTGCTTTTATGTTCAACAACTGGGGGGAAGGAAGAAAGAAACTATGCTGAGCTAACCAGAGAACACTATGAAGCTGCTAAATTGTAACTATAAAGATTAGTCAAGGAAAATGTACTGAAATAACACTGTCACGGTATACCACAGGAATCCATCCACATGACATTCACCCATGAAAGCACTGCGCCAGGGAAGTATGCATCATCTTATCATTATGGCGGGCAATGGCTTTTTAAATGGTTATGTTTTTAAAATGAATAAGACAGCAATTCATTAATATACACATCTCTTAGGAATCTGACATTCGTTACCTTGAAGAGTTTTGTTGTTCTAAAATACGTTGCTGAGCTTCCCAGTTTGCTTTCTCTTCCTCAAACTGACGACGTTTTTCCTCTAATTCTTTGTGCTGTGCTTCCAAATTCTTTTTCATTTGCTCATGGCGCCGCTGGAGCTAAATCACAGCACAATATATAAAATAAAACTCTTTTTTTTTTGTTTTTGGTACTGGGGATCAAACTCACATCCTTGCGCTTGCCAGGCAGGCGCTTATGCTGCTGAGCTAAATCCCTGGTCCAAAATAAAACTCTTAAGAAACCAGGAGAAGAATGATTCCTCTGGGGATCGCATGTGAAGAGCATGGTGCTGGGTGATTCTACTACAGGTTCCCAGGGCCGTCTAGGAAACATTCAGGTGGGTTTCTCCTGCTGCAGGACCTGCCACCCAGAGGACTAGCGACCCAAGACAATCATCTGGACAGACTGGGAAAGAAGTGCAACAATCTTGTGTGTGTGCAGCACTTTATGGAGGATAGTTATTATTTGCTCCCAAATGCATTGAAAATTGAGCAGAAAAACACACATTCCTTCCACTGTTTAGAAGAAGAAACAGTTGTAGAATTTAAGTGGCTTGTCCAAGATCACTAGCCAGAAAGTGGTAATGCCAGGACTTGAACCTAAGTCTCCTAATTCGAAGCTCTGAAAGTGGAGATGGGGAAAGAAAGCATTTCTTATGAAACTGCAGAATCCTGTACCTCATCCGGAAGTACAGAATTAGAGTCTCTGAGTGTTAAGTCTGGACTGTCAACAAACCCCAGTGATTGGAACATAATTGCTCCTTCCTATTCTGAGAATTAATGCTGTATGAAACTGTCGGCCGAGAGGTAGGAAATACACAAGGTCACTACAAAATCTAAGAAATTATTAAATGAATCATTTTACTAAGGCACAGTGCCTGCCTGACCAGCATGAGGTCCTGAGTTTGATTCCTGGTACAAAAAATCCCACAAATTTCACTATTTTCACTAAGGCACTAGTCAATCTATTCTCTCTCAAGAAACCAGTCAACAAACACAAAAGATTAAATCCTATTATCCTGAATACTCAAGGTCTACTCAAACTCTTCAGTTGTCCAGGAACTATATTCTACTAAAGATTTATCAATGAGTTAGCATCTTGAATTTGTGTTACAATTTCATATAATTTGTGCTATAAGTCCATAAAAAGTGACCACATCTTTATTACCATTTCATGCAATTCTTCAAAAGAAAATCATCTAAGATACATTTAAGCAAAGACAGAAGTCAAATCTAAGATGAAATCTTCCTCAAAGCATACTAAGAAAATAACAAAGTAGGAGCAGAAGAAAACACTTCTAGTTATGAAAACTGCAAAGGAAACATACAGACACAATTCACAGCAGCAGTTACCTTTGCAGAGATCAGGAAATGATACAGTGAAGGCGCATAGAGACTCCAAATGAGTGTGTGTGGTTCTACTTTTTAACCTGGGCAGTGTACTCTTTATTTATAAACAAGTAATTATCTTTGTTGTGAACAAAATCTAAGTAAAAGTACAGGTCCTAATCATTTATTCTCAAGAAATCCTTGGGGTCAGATGAGTTTTTGAGTTCATGTCACATTTTCCACAGCCGCTTAGGTTCTGAAACTGGAAAGCAGGATGGCGCCCCTGTCCTGCCTTAACAGTGAACTCAAGAGATAACTGGGTTGAAATGTTGGCTTATGACTATGCAGTGCTGACCAAGGTAATGTGCCCTCCCCTCCTATCTACCTGGGAAGGAGGGCGGTGGTGTGGACAGAACGACGACCACATATGAGATGCTCAGCACCGTGCCTGACACACTGTGCTGATGGGTATTAAGAGGTTGTGCCCTCAAATTATTTCTAACAGAATGGATTTGAGATAACCTGTATTAAACAAGGATAAAGAGGGCTCTTCAAGTTATTAGAGACACATAAACATCTTAATGTACTAGTGAGCACATCCTGGCTGAGGCTGGGTAAAGAAGAGGCGGGTTGTGGGCAGAGAAGGGCTGAGCACATAGGACGCGGCCCGGGCCTCTCCTAGGTCCAGCTTCCCACCCAGTCTCTCACACCGTCTTCACCATTCCCAGGATCAAGGCTGGTCCTGAAGGGCTCTGTAACTACAGTTCCAGTTATTTATTCCTACCATGAACTCTCAGGAACTGGTCCTAAGCTGTGTCTATGTCAAATGTAAGTTAAACCATTTTTAGATTTTCAATGGAATCTTCACTATAGAAATACATCAAGTCAGCTCTTACGTTAGTGAAGTAGTAAAGACTCGAAATGGTAGATTGAAATAACAGGCTGATAAGGAAAAATAATAAACTTGATCTCCAAATTATCATCTCAATACTTGTAATTATCCATAGCCCAGCAGCACCGTCTGCCCAGTGCCGAGGAGTGTCCTGCAGTGCACAATGCTTTTAAACCAAGAGGACTTATTCCTCATCCCTGTTTAATTAAGCACAGGACAAAAGTGACAACAATGACATTTTTACAGACTCTCATAGGAGCCTAATAATGAAAGAAAAATTATGTAGAACAGCAATACTTCCTTAAAATTATTGAATAATTTTTTGTACCACACACTTTCTCTTCAATAAATGTAAATTTTTTCATGTTCTTGGTCAAATGCTTTTAGTATTTTATACAGTAATCACAGGAGCAATGAGCTCAACTAAAAGATCTGAATTTTCTTTTAATATATCCGAGTATCAGTAGAGTCACATGAAACAGGGATCTCATTAAATTTTACCATTAAAGACTGGTTAAAAGATTTCCTGTGATGAAGTTACACACTGAAGTCACTGGGCTTTGATTTCTACTTGAGCTTCCCCATAGTTTTCTGCCCTCAGACCTCAATGGAGCAGCTGCTCGAGGGAGTGTGACCTGGGTGCATCTTTCGCTCCGTCTTCTCTTTCTTGTTACCCATGAAGGGATCGTGGCCAGAGTTTTCTGAGCCTCACCTGCCTTGCTAGTCAGTGGGTTTGGGGACAGCAGGCACATCTGCCGAGAGGCTGCCGCGGCCCTCAGCAACCTAAAAACTCCACACTTCAAGGAACAACGGGCGTGCCCTGCCGCCAGAGCATGGAGTCCACCCTGTTCTGCCTCACCCAGGCCCTGAGTTCAGTTTCCTTCTTTTTCATTCACAGATAAGGCTGGGCAATTACTATCACCTAACACTATTTTATATTTGGAGAGCCACATGAAACTCTAGTTTTATTACACTGTTTATATGAGATGGCTTATAATTTTATTTTCCATAACTCAACAAGTTTTTCACAGCTCATTATAACTGACCAGTAATTCTTACTGTGCCCAAGCCCTACGTATTGAAGTATATTTTATAATAAACACAGTGTTTGCTTTTATTTCTCCACTTTATTACATTAGAGCATTAACTTTGAAAAAAAATCACGTAGAAAGATTACCTATACATGTGATCAAAGACTGACCTTAGAACACTATGAGATGAAACATCAGAACCATTACCTCAGCTTCAGAGTCCTTCAGTTTTTGAACTTTTTCTTTGACCTTCATCTCAAACACCTGCTCCATCTCCATCTCCATCTTTTTCATCTTGGCTACATGCTCCCTTCTTTCTTCTTCCATTTGTGCAAGAGGGCTCCTGGAGTGAACATTAAGAACAATCATCAGCTGGGCATGGTGGAGCATGCCTGTAGTCCCACCACTCTGGGAGGCTGAAGTAGGAGAATGCTAAGTTTGAGCCAAGGCTGTGCAACTTAGTGAAACTCTGTATCAAACTGAAAAATAAAAGTACCGAGAGTGAGCCAGGATTGATGGAACTTGCCTATAAGCCTAGTACTCTGGGTGGTTGAGGCAGGAGGATTGCCAATTTGAAGTATTTATACCACTTTAAAGTAACAGAGATTCTAAGTTTTATGTAAAATGAGTTCATAAATTCTTCAGAAACTATTTTATAAACATATTTATAACCTAGAACTTTCTTCTATGAGCTTTCATATCTAAATTGGAATCTCTAGTGAATTATTATGAAAAAAGACCTAAGATATACAAGGCAACTGTTAGAAAATGTTTTCCAAACCCAGTGCACATCAACTGTAATGATGATACGAAAAGCCAGTGTGGAGGTACACGCCTATAATCCTGGCACTCTAAAAGGCTGAGGTAGGAAGATCGTAACTTCAAGTGCAGCCTGAGTAATTAGTAACCTAGCAAGACCCTGTTTTTAGATACTTTCACAGAATAGAAAACTAGAAAAATTTATTTAATGTTATACTTTCTTTAAATAAAATTTTAAATTGTCAAAAAAACTGAGCAAATAAAGATAAGCAATTTTAGTTTTACTAAAACTTCAAGCATTGTAAGTAATCTCTAAGACAACTACCGATGTTACTATATTTAACTATAAAATTCCAACTTATGTTAGTAACCCAACTGACACACTGAAAATCACTACTAATTAATACCTAGAACACTACTTATTAGGTATGCAGGATACTTCTAGGCCTCTTACAACTTTACCGCTCTTGAAAACTTGTTCCATGTAACTCAAATATAGCAGTACCAACCTTAAATATGTTCAATGATTTAAAAACACACGAGATAAGGACCAATTATGTTAATACTAATTTTTCAAACGCTAGAAAACAGACATTATGCAAAATTAAAACTAGTTCACTCACACTGACATTGAAGTCCACAGGCTTTCTTTCTGATGAAAAATATTTATAGGTGAGTTTTATGCTAAAGCCAGGGCACTGAAGAGTAAGAGGACCATAAAGAGACAGTGTCCTACTGTGCCCTTGGGGCAGAAGGAGAAGTGGGCTCTGCAGCACTGGCATAACCTGGGAAGAGGCAGGCCCTTCTGGGAATTTGCTGATGAATTTTCTTAGTGAAAAATAACATCTGGACATGGCAGCACATGCCTGTAATCCCAGCACTTTGGAGGCTGAGGTGGGAGAATCAGTTTGAGTTTGAGGTCAGTCTGGGACACATGGTGAGTTTAAGGCCAGCCTAAACTACAAACAGAGACCTGTATTCCAAAAAAAAAAAAAAAAAAAAAAAAAAAAAAAAAAAAAAAAAAAAAAAAAAAAAAAAAAAAAAAAAAGAAGAAGAAGAAGAAGAAATATGTGATGTATTGCAATGATCAAGATAGCTTTAGTAAAAATTAGAATGTTATTTAACTCAAGGATATTTCATCAAAAGAAAACTTGTATTGCACAAACCTGAAGTATTTTTACCTCAAACAATTAATTAAAAGTTCTGAAAATGAAACTAAACCAGGATATTAACTCAGCACAAGAACCAAGCAAGACCATGGAAATAAGTCTCCAAGTGCAACATCATCTTATTAAAAGTTAACAAGATCCTTCTTAACAATATATTCATTGTGTTAATCACTGCTGCTTCCAATACACAGGGGTCTATGGCCCCCTTGGGCAGTGTTGATGATTGTTCAAAACAGCACTGTGTGTTTGTGTGTGTGTGTGTGTGCGCGCGTGCACACATTGATTTTTCTAGTGAGAGGGCCCAAAGATTTGTTCAGATTTTCAAAGGTCCTCTAATTCCATGATTCCCCTCAACCTCCTAAAATACCCTTAGTCTCTAGAGAATACTATTTCTGATTGATAGTCTTATAATTGAAGATATATATTTAAGCAATTTTGCTTATTCAGTAATATAGTTATGATTTAAAAACAAAATTTCAAGATAACGCACTTATTAATAAGCCAGCTGCAGTGGTGCATGCCTCTTAACACTGCTACTCAGGAGGTTTAGGTAAGAGAGCCAACCTGGGTGATTTAGCAAGACTATCTCAAAAAATAACCAGCTGGGGATGCAGCTCAGTGCGAGGTCCTGGGTTCAATTCCCAGCATGACAAACAAAACATACATATTTAAATACATGTAAAATTAGAATTTAGAGAGAACTGTGATGGTTTTAAAAATGAAAGGTGTATTCCTACTTATAGTAACTTATCTATAAAAGCTGATTTTACTTTATCCTTGGGAGGGGAACAGGTAATTTATATAAAGAATTCATAGTAATTTATCATGAAAAGACTACCTATCAGCTTTCCAAGAGTAAATCTTGTCACCTAAATTATTATTTAAGTAACTCTTATGGGAAAATAAGACACTGCAGAGAAACATGGTGATGATGTTATGGAATCTGCTTTTAAATTAAAAATTAAAAATCTCTGCAGAGTAAAACTGCTTATGTCTTTGGAAAAGCAACTGTTACAGGCTTTTTGATTTAACACACTTAACACTAAAAACCATAAAAAAAGGAAATGCATAATTTTCACAAATAATTAAGGTACATGCTGTCAGAAGTTCATGGTATAATCTGTTAAAGCTATTTAATTAATTTCCCAAATTCTGTTAGTAATCATGATTCCAAATCATTACAAAAATAAACAGGGTGTGCAATTATCTTCTGACAGTCTGTCCAACATTCTACACCTACTACATATGTGCACTTTCAAAAGAAATTTGCACTATTTGACATTTGAGATACTTTTTTAGCCTTGTAAAAATACTTGACTCCTGACCAAATGAACTGCCATTCAAGTAACAGGAGAAAATGTTTATACACATCTAAACTGGGTTTTTGGAAGGCTCTCATCAGAAAAAAAAAAAGACTTCAAATCTCTTTAATTTTAAATTAACTAGCACTCCACTTTCAGTATCTCTATCAAAGTGATATTTAGAAAACTATAACACAAACTGTGCAGAAAATACAGGAAAAAAGATCACTATTTTCTCATCATATTTACTGTCCCCCCCAAAAAATTTTATTACACAGTTGGAAAAACCATTTAACTCTGCCCGTCTGCTTTTTATTGTGAAACTCTTCTCCCGACAGATATGCTAAAAGCTTATAAACCTAAACCTGTCAGAGAAATTAACAGCAACCCTGTCAATGAAATAAAAAAGTCTGGTAAAAGGCAAAGAAGGAAAAAAGGTATCAAACAAAATCTCCAAACATGTAACTTAATTCCTTCTAGGGTTCTCTTTACAGAGTAGAATTTGTTCAAACCACCCATGAGTCCCCCTTTCATGCTCCAGTGACAGAAGCAGAGGAAGGGCCCCAAGAGGCCGTCTTTGCCAGGCTCCACGTGACTCGCGTGTCATTTATCTGTGTATGTGGTCCATTTTGAAGAGCACACTAAGCAAACAGACCTACACACTTTTGTACCAATGCTTAGTAAGCTACTGGGTATTTAGAGAAGGTGCAGTTTTTATACAAAAATTTCCAAAGGAATTTCATTTAAAGAGATTTCAAGGACCTTTTTTCAAAATTTTCCAGAAGTTTGGGAAACAACAGTTATCAGCATTTTACTCTGTCAACTGAGAGCATCAAAATCAAACACTGACAAGACAAAATTCCAACTACTATCATTGTATTTTTAAAATGAGAGGAATTTGAACAAAGAGTAAAAGACATAACTGAATAAATTTAGTGTTTTGGAAAAACTTTAAGGAAAAAAAATTTTCTTTAAATTTTGTTTTCAGTTAGGTTCTCCCTATGCTCCTTGAGTTGGTCTTGAGCTCCTGGGCTCCAGTCTGTACCTGGTGATTTTCAGAAAACTGTCCTTCTCTTTAGACGAAAACCATGTCATATACCAAGAGTTCTGAGCATCAGCCTTTGGAAGCTGTAATTTACAGTCATTTCTAAGAACTCAGTTACTAAAAAAGCTTTCCCAAGATGACAGGTGCAAAAGGTTACAGAAAACGGAAAAATCAAACCTGTGGCAAAGGGGTAATAGAGGGCACCTGGCCTGCAGCACGATGTCAACAGTGTTAAGTGATGCCAATCACAGACAATACTTTCTAAAGTCATCAATCAAATGTGATTTTTTTTTCCTCATAAGCATGTTCCTCTTTTTTTATTTTTTTTTTAATATTTTATTAATAATAAAAGACAAGACAGAAGAGAATCCCCCATACTTGCTACATTGCCTGCTATAAAGAGATGCTTGGGTTGCTGCCCAGAGGCCTGGCCAAATCTACAAAACAAAAGTTGGTTGATGTTCCTTGGTTGCTATTAATCCAGCCAGACCTCTGAAACAGCAGGTTGCTTATGGGTGGGTGGGGGGTGGTGGTGGTGGTGGTTGTGGTGGTGTGTGTTTAGTGTTTGTCCCCGATTCCAAGCCCTCGGGCCGGGCGGGGGTCCCGGAGGGGCCCTACTCGTTCTCCTCCAAGGTCCTGGGATCAGGACCTCAGAGGCCAGTCCATATTGCTTCCTGATCCATGCCTGCGCCGCGCGGGCCGGGCGGGGGTCCTGCGAGGGGTCCTACTCGTTCTCCTCCAAGGTCCTGGGATCAGGACCTCAGAGGGCAGTCCATATTGCTTCCTGATCCGTGCCTGCGCCGCGCGGGCCGGCAATCAAATGTGATTTTAAGGAAAAGATACAGGAAGATCAAGGGAGAAGAAATAAAACTTTATGAAGCAGATTAGCAAGAACAAGCAGCTCTCCTCTTGCTAGGGATCACGAGACTTGCATCTGGACCTGGCCACCTCGGTCCCCTTTCCTTTACAACCCTTGCTTGGTCCTTTTAGACATGGAGGTCACTGTCACTTGTAGCCAAACTACCGCCCTCCACACAGAAATGCACAAGACACCTTTTCCTGTAAAAGGTATTCAAACTAAGTACTATTTTTATTTTTATTTCATGGCCAGTACATTCTGTTGTCTCCCTAAAACTGACTCAGAAAATTAAATATACATTAATCTACTTACTATTAAAGGTCTAACTTTTAAAAATGTTTAGCCCGTATTCTACACGAAAGTGAAATTAGTACCTTATGAACTGTATGTTACCCTATAAAAGTTAATTTACTTGTAATACAAATTTTGAGTAAGTTCATATACACACACATTTGTGAATGTATGTGAATATTCAAATATATATGTGTACATGTACAGAAGTATTAAAGGTAATGAAAAAACAGGTGCATCAGTGATCAACAGGTAAATAAATGACATTATTATCAATTTTGTTTTTCTCAAATTGCCCACAGATGTATGTCCTACACTTGGATACTACATAAAAGTAATGTTTTTAAGAAGTGGTAGCACCACATTTGTTTAAAGGAACCAAAGAAACTGTCAGTTTCGTGATTTTAAAACTGAGGATTCTACATGAAATCTTATGAATTACTCAAGCATGGGAGTTTTAAGAACCAACTTTCAGATGCTCAACTTTCAGAAGAACTCTAGCCTACTGTTACTGCCTGCAGATCCCCAGGTCACACAGCCCTCCTCGTGCCTGGCAGAATGCAACCACACCTTCTCCCCCACTGCACACTCAAGGTGTCTCCTTCAGTGATGAGGGTGCCGTGCTGTGGACCTAGAAGGAACTCAGCCTCCCAGTATCCAAACACTCCTATTATGGGCAAAACATGGTTTTAGATGTTAGAAGTGTGGTGTTTGGGATGGTGGTGAGCCTCTGAGCTCAGTTACACAGTACAGTGAGGTGGTGGAGATGCACTGCAATTTTTTTTTCTTTTTTAAAATAACTCTGCGTCAGGGCCAGGGATATAGCTCAGCAGCACAGTGCCTGCCTGGCAAGCGTGAGATCACAAGTTCGATTCCTAGTACCAAACAAACAAACAAAACAACTCTGCCTCTTCCACTCCAGGATCCTCCCGACATCAATCCTGCTGTCCATGGTATAATTCCCAAGGGACACACCGCGATGGAGGGAAGGCCCATCAGATTAACCCAGAGCTTCAGTGAGAAGCCTGAGTTCACACTGTTTACACATACTAAAGCATTAGTCTTTCTTTTTAATTATTCACAGATATGTACCTAGCTATAAATACAAGTATCTTCTATCAGTTAAACCATCATCAATTGCTGATACTGATTTAAAAAAAAAATTAGAATGTTTTCTGAAACTGCTAACATTTTCAGGGCAACGTAAGGTCTAATCAATGGGTAAACTTCCAAGTGATTTCTTTCATGTTAATATGTGCTATTTAATGAAGCAATAAAAAGCTAATTTATCAGATCATAACAAATGCCTATTTCAGTAAGAGTCATTCCCAAACTGCTTTAATCTTTAAAAACATTTATTTTTCTACTTATTATTAACATACAGTACTACGCTAGTTCCTGGGGCAATTTGCTTTTTAACAGTAAACTTCTTTATTGACAGGCAAAGTTCATTCATGATTCATCTCACTTAGAGACATATTTCCAAAAACAGAGAGATATATTTCCTATATAATTCTTCTTAAATTATTTCTACTTTTTTAAAAAAAACTTGGGTTATGGTTTAATCAAGTTAAACCCACAGAGTTTTATACAAAATATGCTGAAGAAATTTTAATGATAGTCTACATTTTATTTTTCCTTGAACTACCTTACCTGAACCCATCAGCAGAAATACCCCAACAGCACAACTTTAAATGCTTTTTATTTGAAATGTAAAAACAACCAATTTATTTCTAGAAATGAACATATGTTTAAATTTTAAAACTAAGAAAGTGCATATATTTAATGAAAAACATATACTGGCAGTACATTTACTTTTAAATATGTTATAATATTAGTGGCTTTGTATATGCTTTTCTTTTAAATAGTTACAAATTCTCAAGTTAAGGAAAATGCATTTAAAGATTAGGATCTGATGAGCCGCGTTATGATCCTTATATTTTTGTGTTAAATAAATTTTTCTAAGAGACAAGGTCATTCAGTCAACTTTACCTCAAATTAAATCTTGTGTTTAAAATAGAAAAATGGGACAGTTTTCTATGCAATTATAAGAAGTACTGACTGCTATAAAAGATTGTATTGCTAGTTTAAGAAATTTTTTGTGTTTATATATAGTCCTTTATAATTTTTTTCCAGTGGTAGATAATGCCCAATTACAAATGTACATTATTTAAAATGGTTTTCATTATAGTTCTGGTCTTCAGTAATCCCAAATAAAGGAAAAACAGGGTACAGGCATACAAAGAACCCTACGAACTTTATCACACATCTTTATTTTTTTTTGAGACTGGGTCTTGGTTGTGTAGTACAGGCTGGTCTCAAAATTGTAAAAAGCCTCCTGCCTCAAGTGCTAGGATTACAGGCATGCAACACCATGCCCAGTTCACACATCTTCTTTGCTGCCATCACAAATGACCCCAACTCGAGATACGAGCTCAGCAGGGCAAAGCTTGAGGCCCAGTAGTCCACCCATTTTCACAACCAGCAGAAGCAATCCAGACATTGAACTCAGTCCTTGGAAGCACACAACACGCACACAGGCAGCACCAAGACTCTGTGTACCTAAATATCCCTTTTGTTTGGTCCTGTCCCTTGTTTCTACATAATCTTGGTGAAAACTCCAAAAGCATTTGTTTAAAAAAGCTTCTACTAAAGTAAAATCTGTATGTTTATTTTTATTAAACAGGATATAGAATATTTTATCTTAAATGTAAAGTGGGGTTTAAGGGATCTTGGTAGTAAAAATCATCTTTCTTTAAAAAAATGGAATAGCTAAAAGGTTCATTTGATTCCTGGCTGGAACTGTATTGTGTGTGCAGTGTATGAATTAGAAAGGCAACGGCAAATAACCAGTAAAGAATGAACAGCTTACCAAAACATTTTCCTACTAGTGTGCACAGAGAACATTATCCAAATTTTCTAATGAGTACCAAACAAGGAGGATTTGCTGAAAACGACACAGTATGATGATTACAGAAATACTGCCTTTTAAAAACTGGAGGAAAGGACCTACATACTTACTTAGTAAGTTGCCCTTTGTTCTTGTTGTTGTCCACTCCATTGTAAGTGACAGCTGCCAGTTTTCTGCTTCTGTAGTTCTCATAATGCACATTATTGGTGACATCTTTCAAGTCCTGCATGTGCGTCCTGCCATAAATAGCAAGAGTTTCATTCTATTAAAAGAGTTTCGGTGTAGATTCCAAATTTTACCAAAATGAAAGGTTCAGTCTTAAATTTATAATCCATGTGAGATTTTAAGAGCTATAAATTTCTCAAAATAATTACTAAAAGATTAAATTTCTACAAAAGAACGTTTTCCTTTACAGTATATGCCTGTATTTGATTTTATTAAAGAAGAGAATAGATTAGCTACTATTGAAGTTCGTAAAATCTGTAAGAAATTGCTTTTCCTTAAGCAATTACTAAGGAAATAATACCAGCATGCTGTTCTTTACCTCTACAGCTAAAGAAATCGCTGTGCAGTGGGAAAGCAAGGTACACTGTGAAAATAACACCTGCTGACTGGAGATGGGCATCCCCACCTGCAGGCCTGAGAGCAAGCAAGACAGCAGACACAGTGCGTTCACAAGGGCACAAGGCCGCTCACCTGGCTTCCAGCCTATTTCCTTGCGCACCCATGCTCCAGTCCCTTTCCAGGGGCCTTGCTGCCGGTCTTCTCTGTCAGCTTGCAGGTTTCCTCATCAGAGGAGACTGGTTTTGTCCGAGTCCCAGCACAAACAATAAGCCACCCGCCAGCACTACTGTGTGCACCATTTAACACACAGTCCTGCTTCTGACTCACAAACTAGCCGTTCCTTCTGTCAATTCCCCACACTTTTCACCTTATGCAGTAACAAAGAGTCCTCCCCACTTTCCACGCCTATTTCAGTATTTACTCTTAACACAAAGTGTGAGGATACAGAGATCAGTGCCCCTTTATACCCCTGGCCATTTAACCTATTTTGTGCTTTTGCTGATGACTTAACCTTGAAAAAAGAACATGAGTTATCTCCATGCAGTACTTACTTCATTGCTGTAATGCAGATACCATTTAAATTAGCTACATTTATAAAAGCAAAAAACAAAGCTATCCAACTCTAACTTTATTAGGGCAGAAAAGCCTTAGGCTATTTCAGACTTACCTTATCAACATATTTCTTAGAATAGTAAAATCACAATGTTCACCATTTTCAACTGTAAGAAAAAAATTCATATACATTATTGCAAGTAAACCCTGCATTTTCAAAGAAAATTTCACAAGCTCTTGGCAGAGAATGACAGAGTACGTGGAACTGCTCAGATGAATTTTTCATTGAGTTTAACAGTATTTTAGTGTTCAAGGGAATGACAAGTAATTGCACAATAGTTATAGTTACATAGTTATAACCATACAGTTATAGTTGCTATTTTAATATAGTTACATCTTCAGTGATAGTTTCATAAACCTAATAAATGAACTCTGTGGAAGGATACAAGTTTGAAAATTTGAAAGGGGAAAGCATCTATTTTTTCATCATTGGCAGAAAATATATTTATTCTATAATAAAACACATTTTAAAAATTCAGCAGTGTAGGTAAGGGGAGAAATCATTTTATAAAAACCTCCTTAAGAGATAACCCCTTGCCCCCAAAAAAGCACTCAAAACTGGAAGATTCTTCATTTTTAAAAAATGTATCATTAATAAGAACATTACTTGGGATCCGGGAAGAGGAGGACCAGAATAAACTAGAGACACAAAACAAACTATCCAGGACAGACTTCTAAGGGCCAGATAAGTTTTAAAGCCTAAGGCCAGCAAGGACAGGTTCCTGAGTAGGACAGAGCTGGGCACAGAGGACAGGGTCAGTGGTGGGGAAAGTCAATGAGAAGAACAGCAACTGGAACAAGATCCTAAACATTACAGAACTGTTCAAAATAATACCAACAAGTAGCTAAAACATCATGAGTCCAACTTGCAAGATTAAATAATTAGGTTAAGTCAGTACAATAAATTTGAAGAAACATCTCTCTTGCTGAGAGGACTTCTGAGGGTTGGTGTTACACCTAAGATTTAACTGGTATTTAAAATTCTTTACAAAACTATTAAAGAGTATCTCTTAATAATACAATTTTTATTCTAGAAGCTCAGGCAGGAGGATTGCCACGAGTTCATATCAGCCTGCTCTACACAGTGAGTTCAAGGCCAGCCTAAACTACATAGCAAGATCCTGTGTCCAAAATAAAAAAAATTTTTTTACTCTAAAAATGTGACACCAATACATGACTTCTGTCTTGAGGAAAAAAAGATAGTGAATGTTTTAACTGGGCTCATAAATGTTTTCCATCTGAGGGCCCCTGACCCATCTGAGACTCAGATGAAAATTTCTCCAAACTATTCCATATCAAAAGGTTCATTAGCTCCCCTGGAAGGCAATTTTAAGACCTAGGTTAAAGAAAATCCTGAATTGTAAGTATATTTTGAAACAACCAAACCAAACCAGAAACTGACTTGATGAGGTAGGGACAGAGGATGAAGCAGTGACAGGCTGACTTCCAAAGTACCATGACTTGAGGATTTAATACATACTTGCCTGACTTAGTAGGCTATGAGGTCTGAAGAATAGGATTGTACTTACAAGGAAAATGAGACTAAAAGAAAATGAAATCAGAGCTATCCTTGAAAATCTAGAGTAAGCCAAAGAGTATGCACATTGCACCACTTAACATAAACACAAACTTTTAAATACAACTACGAGATCTCAGAAAAAGTCATTTACTGAATAAAACCTTACCTTCAGCCACACCCCAAGGGTACTGCCTTCCTCTGACCCTCTTGCCATTAACTTCAATGATAGTGTTGCTACCCACCACAGCAAGAGGTAAGCGGTCCTAGAAAATAAAGTATTCTGGTTCACATACACCTCTTAGTCCTCACAATTCAGGAATAACACAGAAGGGACAACAGTCAAAATAATAACATGAGAGATTACTTTGTTAGTTTCTACAGTTACTCTTACAGGCCAGTCAATAAGTACTTAGTAAACTGTCATAACACAGTATTTAGTGAAGTGCCATTACCACCAAGGTAAACAATAATAAATCATACTTTCTCTGAAATTTTAAGAATACTAAGACATCTGCTGATCAAATTATTTGTTAAAAAAAATCACTCCAAAAAGCTGGGAGGAAAGGGATAAAAAAATATACTGGCATTTAGATGGCGGAATGCCTGCTGACCATAAACCATCTCTAATAACACTGGAAGCAGGGAATATTAGATTTGCTAAACTCTAACTTTGGATACTTCAGATCCAAGTGATATTTGTTTGTTCATACTTAATCAGGGTAAAACCCTTTAGAATTCATACAGCTTCCACAGATATACAAGTAGTCGTTTTATAAAACTCTTCATTGGTCAGATACAAATATTTCATTAATCCCAAGATAACTAGATTTGCTTAAACAATGCCATCATTCAATACACTGTTTTTAGGGCCAGGTGTGGTGGTGCATTCTGAGGCTGAGGCAGGAGGATTGTCACATGTTCAAGGCCTGGCTAAACTACATAGCCAGACCCTGTCTCAAAAAACAAAACAAAACAAAAACAAACAACAACAAAAACCCACACAGAGTCTGGCAAAAAAAAAAAAAAAAGTATGCATACATCAGTTCATCATATTAATAAATGTCTGGAAGCTAACTAATAGCATTGCTTTGAGCACTTCTTGTAAGAGGCTAAAAATAACTTGTGTTAATCTCATGCTGTCTCAATAAATTTATTAATATATTTACACAAGTTTTTCCCTTCCTAGTGTACACATTTTTTTGGCAGACTCTGTGTGAATGTGTATGTATATATGCATACGGACACACACACACGGAGTTTTTATATCCAAGATACTCAGAAACCATAAGAATTAAAATAGAAAAATTACTCTGGGGTAGAACTGTGGTTCACTTTTTATAAATGGACAAACAAAATACATTTCTCCCTGACTCTTACAGATTAAAACATTAACAGACTGAAACCCCTCCATTCTCATTACCGGATTCTTAAGGGGAAAACAAATCTGTGTGTGTGTGATGCCAGTTAACTGAAACCCATTTGACTGTTATTCAACAACCTATTCCATGCCTTATATGTTAACAGCTAATCAACAAAGTTAACTGCACAGCTCAATTCAGCATTATATAAACTCGTTTATTTTGGAAGCCATCTACTTAAAACACTGATATTTTGGTCTTTCCTGTGGATAGCCGACTATGCTTTTAAGGCTAGGAAACATTTTAGTTTATGCATAGGAATGAACTTACCTTTATCTTTTTAACCAGCTTATTTTCTTCTTCATCATCTGTTTCTGGAAATTCATATATTTTAATTTTATGTTCTTGGATTTCTTTCATTATCTAAAACAGAAGTAGCAGTTAGCAAAAGAGCACCATACATAATCAGTATAACTGCCCTCTTTTTAATCAAATACTTCTTGGATTCTTATGAACCTCAGTTTCTGACTCTTTACTGTTTCTCAATAATATAGAACTGTAATCTAAAAATCAGATAATAAGGCTATTCTTTTAAGCTATAAAGTTGATACATAAATATCAAAATTTATTTCGGAAGTATCGAAGTCATACGGTTATCATATCAAGAGTTCCAAAACACATTTAAAGTTCTAGAAAGGGATTTTCCAGTTGGTTTCTAATACAATGACCTTAGGTCATTTCATTACTAGAACTGAAATTGTTTCTCTCAACACAGCTCATCAACTGTCTTACTTAACTGAATCAATAGGGCTTAAAGTCACCTAAAAACGTTAGCAAGTCATGGCAAAAGTAGTTAGAACTAAGTACAACATTGGCTGCAGGGGGAAAATTTACATTCTAATCAGAAAAACACCCTTGCATGTGCACACACACACACACACACACACTCACAAAGAGTACCAGACATATGACTGCATAAGCTCACAAGGAGAAAACATGGAGAAGGTACCAAGTTCAACAGTTCTTAAAAAGAATGCAGAAAACCAAAGATGATAACT
This sequence comes from Dasyprocta punctata, assembly GCA_004363535.1. Classification (NCBI taxonomy): domain Eukaryota; kingdom Metazoa; phylum Chordata; class Mammalia; order Rodentia; family Dasyproctidae; genus Dasyprocta; species Dasyprocta punctata. The sequence continues at coordinate 17,785 of RJWM01017454.1, read as the reverse complement.
TACATAAATGACATCAGAAAAGATCCAGTTCAAATTACATTATCTTGCCAAAAACCACTTTCAATTCTGAATGGAAGTACAGACATTCAAGTAATTTTTGACTGCCTAGCTCTCTGAACTCACAACAAATCTATGGCCAATATACCTACTATTAGCTACCCTTCCTATACATTTCAGATGTTGCGTTATTCTCATAGCAGGGGGTTCACTGGGGCAGCAAAGGTACCTTAAACGAAACGAGTTATGTGGTTACTATACTAGTCAGAAGTAAACAAGTAAAAACTGTCACTGGAAACAATAGGCCACATATCTTTTTTTTTAATTTGATGAAAAATAAAACATTTTTATAACCAAACAGTAAAAAAAATAATGACAGTTATTACACTGTGCATCTTTAGCTTCAAAGTAGTGCTTTACCTCCATAGAAGAAGCATGAGAGTAAGTGACAAGCTGACAACCAGGAGACTAGCAAAGAAAAAGAAATAGCTGTCCTGTCATTAGTGCTAAGAGCACTGGTTCTAGGTTGCAGTGTGCATTACAATAACCTGAGCAAACACTTCCAAAATAAACGCTGGAGCCTCTTTACCTACAGAGTCACTCACAGAGATCAGGCCTGACAAACCATTCTGAAGATGGTTTCTAGGTGATTGTGATAGGTACCCTGGATAGGAACCATTATCCTAAGCACATAATAAAAAGATGAGGACTCGAAATGTAGCTCCTTGGAGAAGTGTGTACCAGCAAACACAAGTCAAGCCCCATAAACCAAAGACAGAAAGTGCAAAGAAAACCTCACAACCACTATATTGTGACCAATTTAGAAGCATATGTCATTACTTATACATCTTTTTCACCTCCAAGTTGTAAGTTCAAATCCAAAAGGAGATACAACTCAAGACAGAAGGGGAAAATATGTGACTAGTATGTGAAACTTAGAAACCACATTGAAAAATATAAATGGGAATGAATCAATGTAAAATAAATACAGAAATACACTCCTGGTGGAAAGATTAAGTATAGTAAAAACAATGTACAAGATATTCTCTGAATTTATCTGCATATAACACAACTTAAAGCAAACAAGTTTTTTCTTTCTGTACAGGCTTCAAGGTACTATATTCTAAAATTTATATTAAAAAAGGTGAAAAGAGTATTTTGCTACAAAAAGGACTGCATGCTAAAGTCTATTTTTAAGTATGATATGAAGCTGCTGTGGTTTAAAAAATGTAACACTGGTACAAAATAAAAAAGAATAGTGGTATAGAAGAGAGTTCCATAAATTGTGCCTAATTTCATAACATGTCAGATAAAATAAGCTGAACATAAGATGAAGAAAATGTCTAACTCAAAATGTCACAGAGATAACTGGACACTAGTTTAGAAAAAGCTTAGTGTGTGTACATGCATGTGTGTGTGTACTGCATAAAGTACAATGAAAACAAAATTAAGATATAAGGAGCAAAAGAGAAAAAAGAAAATAGACTTGTGAAAACAAGACAAAACTAATACATATAAGCAATACCAAGTACATACTACTGCTCAAAGACAAACATTTTGAACAAAAAAGTCACAAAAGAAATTTTCAAAAAGGAACAACAAACCTTTATGTTAAAAACTGTTCAGCATTCCTGAAAAGTAAAATAATTCTAAAGGGTGTGAGGGAGGGGTGGTGAAGGAGGTTATAAAAAAGAATGTATTTTAAATAGGCTATCTGCTGGGCGTGGTGGCGCACACCTGTAACCCTAGCACTCAGGAGGCTGAGGCAGTTGGATCACCAGGAGTTTCAAGGCCAGCCTGGGCTACATAGTGAAAACTTTCTCAATAGGCTTCTTTAAAAACTGACAAAGGATATGGGCACTACAGCCATGAGCTTTCAGAAGAAAATGAAGGAAAAGGTTATTTTTAAGAGATGTCTGCAATACAATATAAAAAATACAGTGGAGCCTCAAGAGACAGGGACTGCAACATGTTACAGTAAAAACAATAAAAACTACAAAATACATGAAGGGTAGGAGAAGCCCCAGAGTTAACTCATTCTGCTTACCTGTTTTTTAAACTGTTGGCATTCCTCTGGTGTGAGTGTGTCAGCTTTGGCAATCAGTGGGATGATATTCACTTTCTCATGCAAACGCTTCATAAACTCAATATCCAACGGTTTAAGTCTGAAATACATAGTATTGAATATGACCTACAATGATCAATTTGGGGAAAGATTTGTTACATCCCCAATGATCAATGAACTGCAGTGAACTACTTTACGTACCAGAAATGTTCGCTTGGAACATGCACTAGACCAATCAACAGTTAGGATGAACAGGACTTTAAGAAGCATTAGAGTAGCTAAGAAGGCTTTTTGACTCCTGCCATCGAACTCCCTGGTCATGGGAGTTTGGGCCTTAGAGAGGAACTGGAAAAACCAGAAGAGGCCCTAACAATTTCTTGTATTTTAGCTCTATATTAATTACTAAAATTTTGCAAGATTTTTTTTTTACATGAAAAATGGTACTTCTTTATCAACTGTACATCCAGCCTTGCTACCAACTATCTTTCTCAATGAGATGCTCAGGACGATCTCCAACATCTCTCTGTCCATTACAACCTGGCGCTCCACCACCTGGCCACTGCACTTCCAGTCACAAACACTTCCTCTGTGGTGCTGACTACACACACGTGGCCCATTACAGTGCATCTGCCACAACTGCTTCACAGGCTCTTTCTTCTAGAAGTCTCAGAGCATGTCTCAGGATCCTCTCCATAAATCGGTCCCTGAAAAAGGCACATTCTCCTGAATTCTCCAGTAGGCCCTGTTCTCTTACTACATTCTATATAGTCATGATGACAACAACAGACCTCAATCATCTTGTGTAGGTCAGTAACTCCCAAGTATTTATACCCAGTCCAAATCGTACTGTGAAATTCCAGAGTTGTATTAATCCAGTGGATGTATTACTGGGACATCCTTGGGGTTCACAAAGTCAGAAGCTCATTCTGAATCTCCATGCTCTCTTCTATGCACTCTATCTCGCTGAATGATATCACAATCTACCCAATGACTCAAGCCTGAAACCTGGGACTCCTTCCTATTTTCAAAGATTCACCAACTCAGTGAAGCAAACATCTATGTGTATACTCTGGCACCTATGCCAGAGTATCCATTTCCATTACTTGTGCAGGCCACCAAGACCTCTGGAATGGACACCTATATAAGCCTTTCCATCTTCTACAAGCTGGCCACATGGCAGCCAATGATCGAGTCATTACTTGAGTGAAAACCAAACTGAAGGCCAGACTCTTCAGCCAGCATGGCTTACAAGGCTTGAAGACAGAGCTTCTCCAGTTGGCTCACTTCTTAGCATTGTTGGCCTATCTTCTGCCACATCATTCTGAACTCAATTCCCTGAAAGTGCTACACTTGAACTTCTGGCCACAGGATGAGATCCCTGCCTAGAACACCCTCTAATCCCATTGCCTCCTGAACTGGCTTGATTCCTATTCACCCTTTTGGCCCTGGTTCCCAGTTTTGTTTCCAACTCTCCTCTAACTAAGACTAAAGAATTTTCCTAGTTGGCCACACACTTAATGTGTGATACAGTAATCACTCTCCTGTGCATTTGTTTTTACCACCTTCTCACTAAAACAGCATCACAGTAGGGAGGTTTGTACCTCAACCATCTATATCCTTAGCACCTAGCATAATGTTGAAGAGGTGGTAAAGGGGCTCAAATATATGCTAACAAAAAAGTAAACTTACATTTTCTTTATGCCCTTTAGTAAGTTCAAGTGAAAAACAAAGTCCTTAGATCTAGACTACTTAGGGGACTAAAAATTAAGGTTCTCAATGAAGATAATAAAAACATTTTGTATAGGAATACCACTCTAACGTGGTACTGGGGATTGAACCCTGGTCTTTGCACTGAGTTACATATCCCCCAAACCTTTTAATTTTTTGAGGCAGGGTCTCACTAGATTGTCTAGGTTGAGCTTGAATTTGGGATTCTCCACCTCAGCCTCCCAGAGTGCTAAGATTATAGGCATGCATCACAAAGCCTGGCTAAAGTGGCATTCCTTAACTTTTAAAAACAATGAGAAAACAGAATAAACATGTTATTAATTTTATTGATTAGACTTAGTAATTAAATTGCCTAATATTTTTAAATAAATAGAAATAAACATACAGCTAATATTAGGAACAACAGGTTACAGAGTTTAAGGAGTTTGAAGAATACACACCACATATAATGGCATGGCTGATCAGCACAAGAGACGGGAAGAGGAAGGAAACAAATATGGAGAAGTCAGACAGCTGCCTCCTATTCCAACTCCCCTTGTCTTGAATGCCCTGGAATTTGTTACAGGCATTCAGAGAATAAGGGTCACTATGGACAAGAGAATCTGCCTAGAATAACTGCACTGTCTACTTTACTTGAATCTGTCCTTAGCTCACTAGTATTCACAGAAAAAAATTCTATTCATCCCTATGAACTAAGTTCTGCTTCTTTACATCTATCGTTACATACACTAAATATAGAAGCCAATTATATGGCCATCTCAATCCCAGGTTTCTAAATATTTAGTTGATTTCCCAGTTTATACTCATGAAAAATTTAAATCACCAATCCCTCAATAAGCCATTATATCATAGGCTTAGACGGATTTATATCTACTTTTACATATTTATGTATGCTTAAACCAGTTTAAAAAGTAGGATTCAGTTCACTTAAAATTTGAAGAAATCTTAAGAGCATTTAATATAAAAAAGTCAAATTCAAGTTAATAGATCTATATTTAAAGCAAAACAGAGGAGTTCGGGTTTACTTCTGTTATAAACTAGTATCACACTACCTCAACTAAAGAGAAAGATTTAAAAATAATCACGACAGATAATTAAGGAAGACAATTTCTGAAGTATAAAATAAGGCCAGAGAACATTTAAATGAGTTTAAAAATTAAATGGGGGGGGGGACGCACAGGAAAGTCCTGATAAAATTTGTGCCTTTTTAAAATAGTAAAAAATTCCAAAGTTTTTATAATGTCAACAGCAGAAAGCATTTAATTCACATGCTGATTATAGACATTAGCTGAAAATTTTTCTTCAGTCCCTTTAGTTTTGTATCTTCAACAAACTCAATGTTTAAATCTTGTTTTTCAAAACAGAAGTCTCTTTTTAGAATTTTTAAAAAATAAATTAATATTCAAGGAAAAATTACAGCAAAATAAATGACTATAGGACAAATGACAAATATTTGCTTCTAAGAGAATAAACAGCCTAAAACTCATTGAATGACATTGATTTTTTTTTCAAGGTGTAATCAATATCAAAGTATAAAACAGCATTTTAAATGGGATATGGTAACGCACATCTGTAATCTAAGCACTGTGGGAGGATGTGGCAAGAGGACAGAAGTTTCAGCTCTGCTAGACACTGTGGGTGGAGGGCTCTGCAGAGGAGGAGATGCTGGGATTGTGGCTCAGTGCCAAGGCCCTAGGGTCCATCTTCAGTCCCACAGAAATAAGTAAAACCATCCTGCACCCAGTGACATGTGGGATGAGGCATAAAGAACTGAAAGTACATCGATGGGCCAATTTACCACTACTTTAAAAACAGGGTCCTTCTGAAAAGGGAATCTAAGGAATCCTCAAACAAGATAGAAAGGCCTTGATTCATTTACAGGACTGCATGGAGTCTCGGTCTCTATTAAGAGGATTTGGAGTTCTATATAAAATTTAGTGCTATATTCTTTCACTTAATATATAGCATCACATACCAATGGCAAAACTTTGTTCCATTCCTAAAAATAGTTAAGCTGAGAAACTATTCAAATGCACATTTTTATACATGGGAACGCCCATCCCTTGTGACAAGAAATGGCTCAAAGCCATTACACATCATTCGAATCACAGAAAAAAATTTTTTTCTTAACAACAACAAAAAATGCTTTTATTTCCCATGCAATTTTAAGAAATAAATTTTCCCCAGGGGAATGGGAGGAATGTGATTTCATGAGAATTACTAAAACTTAGAGAGAGTTCAAAAGATATAAACTGACTAATTTCTATTGATTTAACTATAGATTAAAGATTTCACATAGATGACTCTCAGGGAAAAGTGTTAACAAGTTAAAACAGAATGACTAAAAAATTTAAAATTCAAGAAGCAGCTACCCAAGTACTCATAAAAGGCCATACAATGTATCGTATTTTTGATATTACTTCTTTTGAGCTTTTTATGCAGATAAGTGATATAAATATATAAACTTCTCAGAATACTACAGAATATTAGACATAGATGAAACGTTTTTACCACTCCAATCTGACACTGCAAAAATGGTAACTATATAATTATGACTCCCTGGTGGACTAAGAAAGTGAGTGAAAACGTTAATCAGATCATCTCTCCATCTAGGAAAAAACTGCAGAGACAAGCCAAAAAAACGGAAAGAAAAAAAGAAGAAAAAGAAAAAAAAAACGTAGGTTTATGAGGGAATTGGTTTTCATTACTATAATATGGAAGTTAGACGACAACGCTATTTGGTCTGAAACTACAACACAGTCCAGTTCCTTCTGGTGGAGAGCATGAGATGACTGAGTTATGATAGTCATTTATTCTAAGAAAGAGTCAAGAACAGTAATGAGAAACATCTTACAACTGATAATGACATGTATCTAGTCAAAACGAAAATGGGTACAAGGAGTAACAACAAAAGGAGTACAGGCTACCTACTAACAAAAATAACTATCAGAGTAGATGTACATCTAGCTACCTAGGAGGATGGCACTACAATATGAAACCTAAATAGTGTGATGTTGAAATAAAAAGTCAACAGACTTGATAAAGAAATGGTGTGAGAGAACAACATTAAGCTCTGATTACCTTCTCTACCACATCTCTGTAACACACAGGGAATCCCCAAGAGTATGTCTAAACTCATGGGTACTGCTGTTCCTCCTTATCTGGTAGTTCAATGAATGACAAAATAGAGTTAAACAAAACTACAGTAGTCAGGTTGAGACCTCAAGCCATACTAGAAAGATGGTTTCCTATCATGAAACAGGTGAGATCCTCAAGCATGAGGAACTTAGGAGCATAATCACTGTTAACTTTCATGGGATTTTTTGAAAGGTTATTCCAAGTCATTTCTACATGGAATTTGGTACTTTATAATTGGTCTAGTTATGACTCTATAGACATCAAGATTCTAAAGATGCACAAACAACAACAGCAGCAGCAACAACAAAGCACCAGAAGCATCAAGGTACTACTGACCCATGTCCTGAAGGAGCAATGAAGTATAAACAACACTGCACCCTGTTATCAGGCATCTGACGTCTGTTCACTCGCGATTCTGCGTTTAGGTAATCCTCAAATTTACTATCGATGTAGTCGATGACAGGCTGCCAGCTATAGAATGCAGACAAACGAAATGATTAAGTCACAATTCTACAAATCAATAAGCTAATGACAATTAAAGGATAACGATATTTTTAGTTAGGTATATGCCGATCTACTGGTGGAAGACAATTCCAATTATTCTTCCACTGATGCAAAACAGGTAAAAATTATACTACATAAATCTTCATTCATTATTTGGAAACTTTCAAAATCAAAGAAAATGAATTGCTTACTGTCAAAACACAATTAATTATTTGTCTTTTATGTGCAGTAATAACCTTATCAATGCTAAGATACTTTACAATGTGAAAACACTTGCACACTTTCAAAATTTAAAGAGATTACTTCAATATAAAAAGCTCACATCAATTTTTACATGTTTTAAAATTCAGAGAAAATTACCTCAAAAACAATGTAGAACTCAAAAATAAAAATAGTTTATAAAATACTAAGAAAATTGCTTCAGACTAGAATTTCACCAATATTTAATGTACTGACAAATTATGAAAAAAATGAAGGCCTAAAAATTAGGTTTATTAGGACGTGACAAATAATTTATACAAGTGGATAAAACTACAGTAAAGCAAAGTATTAAACTTACTATGAGATTATATCTAACTTTGTTTTAGAATTTGTCTTAAAAATAATTGTACAATAGGTATTAACTCCACTGTATAAAAAAGGAAATGATACAACATTTCCAAGTAAGCGGCAAAGATGGTATATAAACAATTTCAATGATCTGTGCTAGGTAAGAAGTTTTAAAATATTAAGCAGAAAACGTCTCACCTCCCAGTAACCCAAATGCCCTAGAAAGCAATCAGGACGAATACTTCTTACCAATTACTATTATCCACTGCATCTCCAAATCCTGGGGTATCAACTATTGTGAGCAGCAACTGAACTCCACCTTCTTTGACTAAAACTTTGGATTGTTCCACCTGTAAAGTCATTGGTGCAGATGTTAGCATCATTCATTACACCAGTGGTTTCCTACAAGGAGTATAATGTAGATACTCAAGTTTATCAAAACCAATCTGGAAGCTATAAATTAAACACACCCCATTTTCTACAGAATCAATGACTGTGGACACTTGAGCTCTAGTTAGCTGAAAGAAAAGTACATACATAAACAGTATGCTAACTTCTCTGTAAATTCATACTTTGTTAACAGTTCATAATTGGCATAAGGAAAGTGAGCTGATAAAGTAGTAATAGCCTCCAAATGCTTATCATACTTGTATTACCCAAATGCGTATCTAGCAATACAAATAAATATTTCTGAATGATTCAGTAATTTTATTAATTAGACATGCATATCAAATCTACCATTTATAGTAAATGTCTTCCTGGACTATCACCATGTAGTTTTGTCCAAACTAGTTACTCGAGTTAACTTTTTACCATTCCCAAATTTTTCTCAGCATGGCTGTGATTATATTGATGTAATGGCTAAGGCCCAATCCTCTTCTCAAATGTGATACTCCACATTCTGGAAAATGCAATGAGCAGAGATCCAGGAAGTGAAAATACGTATTCTTTAAAAAATAAAAAAAATGTTGTTTGAGAAAGTCTTAAACACTAACAATAGTTCCTGGCACAATTGAAGATTTTCTGTAATCCCAAGCTCTGTATCAGAAGGTAGACAGCACTCATCCTGAGCACAGGTTATTGCTAATGGCAAACTATCAGCTTTTAGGAGCTCAGAATGAGGCAGATGCTTGATCTAAGTGGAAAAAGGGGATAAAATCTATAGTCATCCAGGCTGACAAGGCCAGAGGGACCATCTATGCTGACAGGCTAACTTAAGAAATAAAAACTATACTCAAAATTGAGTAATAATTGCCATAAAATGTCACAAAGTAAGACTACCAGCCTTAGGGGAAAATGCAATAAAAAGCAATGTCAGTCATTTATGTTGACTAGTAGACTCTGGAAAGGGAAAGTGACTCATCTCAAGGTAGAAAAGTTTGGTATATTGCTAGAGATTATAGAAAAGAGGGTGTCTTTCTAGTTCCCTTTGGTGTTTTTACAAATGTCAGAATCTCAGACTAAGGCTGCAAAGCAAGAAGTCTGTAGCAATGCTGCTCACCAGCACTTTCTGGACAGCGGAGCAGCTCTGTGTCTGCCCTGTCCAACACGGCAGCTACCTGGCCAGCAGCTGCTCTATCAAATGCTGACCAGTTCAACTGAGGAACTGAACATGAACAACTTTAAATAGCCAGATGTAGCTATCACAGCACGCAGTACAAGTTTATAACCACCACCAGCTTTTTGGTAAAAGAGATTTATTATCAAGAACAAAATCTATTAGAACTGAAAAAAGCTCCCAAAGTTTTATAAATGCATGTCTACGCAGGAGCTTCCTAGCTTTTACTATTTTTCAGCTTTGGAATACATAGTTTATTTTCTGAAAAACTAAAAAAATTTGTAACATAAGAGAACAATAGTTACACTATGTATCATCATCACCTTCAAAGTAGTTATTCAGAGACAAAAAACATTCTCTTACAAAGAAGAAACAAATAACAGCACAAAATTTTTCTTTACAATGAACTTAGAGAAATCAGTAGTATAAATGCAACAAATTAGCATATGCATTAAAATATTTTTGATACAGCAGAGTGATCAATGCTCTTCAAACTACTTTGATCTTCTTATAAACTACCAGTGACATATGAGCACCCCAAATACAATCATATTTATCTATTAAATGTGTACTACTAGATAGAATATTAAGCATTAATTTCTCTACAGATTAGAAAGTGTTATAGTTTAAATATGAAATGTCCCCCAAAGACTCATCACACTAACCTCATCAATGAACTGATTCATACACAAGCTCCCGACTGAATGGGCCACTAGGAGACGAGGCTTGGTTGGAGGACCTGGGTTACGGAGGACTGGGTCAGCCTTTGGAGACTACACCTCTTCTCTGGTGTAACCCCTCTCTCTGCTTCCTGGCTACCAAAAGCTTTCCTCTGCCACACCCTTCATCATGCTTCTGCCTTGGAACCAGCCTACCATGGAGTGAAAGCTCTGAAACCATGGGCCAAAATGAACTTTTTCTCCTTTAAATTGTATACGTCAAGCATTTTGTCTCAGCAATGGAAAAGTTGACTAACGTAAGAAGTAAACATCAATAAATAAGTTGTGATATTTACCAGTGTTAGATCAAAATGAAAAATTTAAATATTATTTCACCCACCTTAGAAAATAACATTTTATTTACCTGTGGTCCTCTAGTCGGAGGACAACCTGGTCAAATCTAATATGTCAAAATATATTAAGTTCACTACCATCTCCTTCATAAAAACAGGTCATTTATTTATGGCAACAGTCACAACAGCAAAAATGTCCAAAGTAATTCTTCCAACTTTATTTCAAACCATTTCTATTCCCTTATAAATAATGTCTATTCTACTATGAGTGACACACTATATACTAATCACACACCTTACTACAACTTAAATTTTAAGATGTTTTCCTATCTGAAACAAAGCCAGGGATGAGGAGTACAGCTAAAAACAAAAATAAAAAATAGCTCAACAATTTAATTGTTTACTGACTTGATAAGAAAAATTTAAAGAGTCTGTTTATAAACCATAAAGCTTCTTTTCTTCTCTGGCCTATGAAATTCTGTGTTATCCATAAATGGTCAAATACAAAGAAGTCAGTATCATATGGACGAGATCCACAAAACATAACTCTAAACTAGTGCCATTCACAGGTCCAGTGTATCCCATCATCTGCTTTCTCAAGTATTCTCATGGGATCCATGGAAAACAAATTAGTTCAAGTCCAGGAATTTCAAACTTTTCTTAACAAATCTATTCCAAATGGCCATTTTCCCATGCACTTTCCTAAGCAGGTCACACTAGCATATTTCACTCACAGTTCTCTAAGATTAAATGCATAATTTAATACCAAAGGAATGAAAGCAGGGTCATTTTTCAACCATTTCTTCCTGAAAAGTAAATAAAACTAAACCCATTATATTGTTTATATATCATTAATTTATTGAGTCCTCTTCTGGCTTCTTAGATTCCAGAAATCTAGGTATTCCTTTTTCTAATACTGCTCAGCTTTTCAATCTGACAGAAAACAGTCAAACCTCCAATGTTCATTGTACAATTTCATAACCATGACTGCTAAGTACGTTCAACTTTAAACTATTAAAACTGAAAGAGAAAAGACCAACACAAGAATTATGCCCGAAGTCTACTTCATTTTCAGCAACACCTAAAACCACTTTAGTTTACTGAGAAGAAAGGTGATTTGAAGTTTCTGATTTTGCCTTCTACTCTGGTACCACTGCCACCACTTCCCAATCTTGTTATAGTGAGACCTCAAATCCCTTGCTCTTTTCATTTTCTAGTAGCAAATCCATGCCCAACCTTTCATTTCTTTCCCTTTCTAGCCCACATCCCATTTGAGACTAAACCAGAAGGATCTACCCATCTTGGGCCAGGGATACAGCTCTGCAGCACAGCTCTTGCCTGGCAAACATGAAGTCATGAGTTCAAACCCCTGTACAAAAAAAAAAAAAAAAAAAAAAAAAAAATCTGCCCACCTTTCTGTTTCCACCATAAAGCTCACAGCCTTCAACCTCAATAGGAGTTTCTCCACCATCTAACCTCCTTTCACATGCTCCTTAGTCTCATGCCTCTCTCATTTCCCCATGTGGCCCTTCCCAAGTTCCCCACTCTACTACATCTGCCACTATGCCAGCACTTTCAACTCACCTCCACTTAGAGATAAGAGTCCCAATTTGTTTGAATCACCACTGAACCTCCCTACTATTTAATGGCATAGACCTTTTTCTTTCTAAGGCTAATTTCTCAATGGATGATAGGGATCTGCTTCCTTTCTATTTTTGAATCATCCTGGCAACTGTTTAAACCACTTCCTCTCTATATTCAACTTCTTGTCTCTAAGAAACGAGCCCCAGAGGACACAAACATTCTCAGGTCTCCTGGAATAACCACCCGCTCCTTTAGTCCTTTCCATTCACTTTCAGGTATTCCCTCGCCTCTCCAAAGCTACCACTGGCTTCACTGTTTCACTTGCTGCTCACAACTTATCCCCAGCCTCTTGCTGTCTATTCCCGTCACTACACTAAAATCTGTGGTCTCAAAGTCATTTCTGTGACATCAAACAGTGGCACTTTGCTTGCTAAGTCACAATTGTTTACCTGTATTTTTCACTTGAGATCCTTAAGAACAACGTGCCCATCAACATGGTAGCCCTAAAACCTGGTATAAAAAGCATTCGAATGTCTGTTATGTCAATGGTTAATAAATGTTAAAACTAGGCCAGTATTTATAGGGAAGTTTTCTAACTGGGTTCTACAAAAATGTTTTAAGGACTTTGTAAGGCATGTTATTCCAGGGATAAGGACAAGATCCACTGCTTTCAACTTTACATACTTCTAAAAGCTTTGTACCCATTTACTAAAATAGCTATTTACAGTATACCACAGACCAAAAAATTTCTAATGTGGAGCAACATAAAGTTGTCAACTAAGAACATTAAAAAACTAAACACTGTCATTTTATAAAAGTCATCCTAACACACAAAATTGACATGGATTTAATCTTAAATTTTAAAAAAAGTTTTTCCCAAGAAAAGATGGCTGACAATCTTTCATTGATGTAAAATACGATTTTCAAATACGATTTGTGAAATAAAATTTGCTACACTGTGATATTTCTCTCAAAATTTTTGTCAAACTGCGGATCTGTATTTGGGACTAGAAGATAAGGTGGATTTCATATGTGATTTCTTTCCTGTCACTTCACTGTGTTGGGGAAAACAGAAGTAATGTGGCACTGTTTTATGCAACTGGAACTATTCTGAAAGTACCAAGGAAAAACACTTTGCCCCTGAGAAAGGGTGAAAACACAGCACAAAGCACACTGGGGAGTGGTGGGAGCAGGGGTGCCCGGGTTTCTCACAGTGTACTACCCGGCTCAGCAGTAGCACAATCTGGGAACTTATTACAAATGCAAATTATTTGGGTCTTACCTCAAACCTAAAGTATTGTAAATTCTGGGGGAGAACTCAGCACTCTGTTAATAGGCCTTGCAAGTGACTATGATGCAGTTCAAATTGGAGAACCACTGGTAACCAGCATCAGCTCATGCCTAGAAATGCACAGGGAAGAGTCCTTAGGTCTAAGATAGAGCTGAGGAATTAACTAGAAAGCACTTCTGAATTAAGAGTGAAAACTTCACTCAAATCAGTACTGATTTATAGGAATCTGATAATCCGTTCTATGTTCCGTATAAACATTTGCTACCTTTCAAGACTGAAAGTGAACACATTTCTGTTTTAAGACACAAGTGTTTTATTATTAGGTAATGCTCAGGGAGGAGACTGAGACATTGTGGTCTTTCTTTAAACTGTGCTTCCTACTTGGCCACATCACAGGTGAGGATTTTTCCGGGTGTGTGTGTGTTTTCTTACAGTTGGAAGGGTTCCAAACAGCCTTCAGGTCAGTAAAATTGCAGACATATGCCTTTTGAAACCCAAGGATGTATGTTTTTACTGGTCTGAGATGTCTGGACCCAGGTATAATACTGCTAACTACTCTCCTTACTGAGAGAATTTATTAGCTTCCAAAGGCAGATCATCTGCTAGACTACTGGGCTTGGTGAGGAGCCAGCCATCCCTGTAAGATCACATTCCATTTTCTAACTGCATTCAGACCTCCTGGATGGCTTGGGCCTGTAACATGTTATGTTCCTACCTGGATAAGTGGGTAAAAGAGTTTAGATGATCTTCAACTTAGTTCCAGTATACAAAGAAATACTTCGTGGTTCACTCAGGACAGAGTTCTCTGAGATTCTAGTCAGGATCAACTGGTTATCAGGTGTGACAGGTCTTACTGTTCACAGAGAAGAAAGATTTAACATGGTGCACAAGCCTCGGTCTTCACAATCATGCCCAAGACTCCTCTTCCTCAGACAGGAAGAGACAGGAAGACAGCTAAGACACAAGAAGACAGGCCGGGTGTTTCTGAAAGGAAGGCAAATCTGCTTAGATAGTACTTTTTAGCTAGGCCAAAGTAAGAAGCAGTCTGATAAATTGAGGGGTGTCACATCTGCTAGACTAACAGGTGCTTGCTGAGGAAAAGATCTACAATGTCCAAAATATAAGGCAACCTCAGTAGTCTAGCAGATAAAGACCTCCTGAAAATCTGTAAGAAAGATAGGAAATACTAAAATGACAAGAGCACTTCAATGAAACCTAAGCAAGTAATGAGTTAAAATGACCCATTCATATATATCAGAAATGAAAGAAAATGACTCCAGAGTCCCTCCTCACTAGCTGCACAGAGGATCCGAGCTCTGCCCTGCCCAGTGTCCTAGTGCAATCCATCAGGGCAATGCCTGGCCAGCCTCACAGGACACAGAGGAATGAGCCCAGCCCAGCCCAGAGCCCCAGAGCTGCTCATCAGGGAGCAGCCAGCATAGCCGAAGGTTCTTGATGAATTGGAGCTCCGTCCATCAGAGCACAAGGCCCCAGCTCCATAGGCCAGAGGAGTGACCACATGGCAGGTCCTGGAGGTTCCAAACTCCACCTCATCAGGAGCAAGGCCCATGGCACCATCAGAGGTGGGGTGGGGTGGGGTGGTGCTGTGCCTAGTCCTGTGTTCCAGAGGCTCTGAACTCCTCGCCCAGTGGTGCCACACTTTGGGGTGTGATCCGCCTAGCCACCTGGGACCTGGAGGCCCTGAACTCCAACCAGCCAGGTTCTAGGCCCTGGAAACACGCTCCGGAGGTGTGCCCCTGCTAGCAGCAGGGAGGATTCAAGCTCTGCCCAGCCCAGCGTGCCAGAACAACCCAACAAAGTACATCAGGGGAACACATGGCCAGCTTCACAGGCTACAGAACACAAGGTTCCAGCGCCATAGTTTGTGAGTGTGCTTCAGCTAGCCACGGGGATATTGAAGGATTGACCCTTTACCCAGTGCAGCATTCCACTGCAATCCATCGCGAGGATGCCTGGCCAGCCACACAGGTCCCAGAGGAAAATGACAAAATGAAAAACCAAGATGCAGTCTCAGTCCTCCAGTCCAACGAGAACAAACCCAAGACACACTGAAATGGAAGACAGTGAAAATCGCACAACTGAACTTTCTGAAATGATAGCAACTGAAACAGACAACTCTATGAAGCTATAGAGAAAATTAGATCACAAATAACCTCAGGTAAGAAAATGAAATGACAGACATTATGAAAGAGATGCTGTATCAAAAGAAGATCAAGGTAAAAAAACAGAACATAAGAAAATGATGGAAACTTTGAATGAACAATATAAGAGAATTTGAATGCATGAAACAGATTCAAAAGGATATTCAGGAAATTAAAAATTCCATTAAAAGTTGGCAAAACCACTTGAATGAAGTTGAAGACAGACTCTCAGACCTTGAGACAGGATGGAAGCTTACACTCATGAAAGAAAAGATCTCTTAAAAATAACAAGGAATCAGAAAACAACAATTCAACAGCTGCAAGGTGATGCAAAGAGAAAAAAAATAAGATTGATAAGTGTCAATGAAAAAGCATGGGTCAATACTAATGACCTGCAAAGATTATTTGCAGAAATAATAGAAGAAAATTTTCCGAACATGGGAAGAGAATCTGATATACACATATGTGATGCATACAGAACCCCAATTAACCATGACCAAAATAAATCTTCACCCAGACATAAAATAATTAGGATAACACAAATTCAGCACAAAAACAGAATACTAAAAGCTGTCAGAGAAAAGAAACAGATCACCTATGAAGGAAAACCTATCAGAATTTATGGCAGACTTCTCAACACAAACTTTCAAGTGAAAAAGAGCTTGGAGTGAAGTATTTCAAATTCTGAAAGAAAACAACTTTCAAGCCACATTGATGTATCCTGCAAAACTATCTTTAAAAATTGATTGAGAAATAAGATACTTCCATTACAAAGAACAACTGAACAAATTCATGGTCACCAAACCAACACTACAAAGAGTACTGAAAGACACTCTAGAAAGAGACAAAGATAAGTACAATCCTAAGAACAACAGCAGAAGGAAACCACTAAGCAGGGCAAACAAACAGAAAAAGTAGAAAACAAACAACAGAAAGATAACATCACAGTGATAATTCAATACATATCAGTTATATCAATCAATGTAAATGGTCTCAATTCACCAACAAAAAGAAACAGACTGGCAGAGTGGGTTAAGAAACAAGATCTAACAATATGCTGTTTACAAGAAACACATTTAACTCAAAAGGAAATTCACAGACAAAAAAAATCAAAGGATGGAAAACAATACTCCATGCAACAGGAACCCACAAAAATGCAGGGGCACGTATTCTGTTTGCAGACAATGTGAATTTCAAACCGAGAATGACCAAAAGAGACAAAGGTCACTACATACTTGTGAGGGGAAAACTTGAAGAGGAAGAAATTATGATCATAAATATATATGCACCAAATATGCGAGCACCCAACTATGTAAGACAAATCTTAACAGACATGAAAAACCAAATAAATAACAGAGTTATAACAGAGGACCTTAACACCCCACTGTCACAAAGAGACAGATCAACCAAATAAAAAAATCAGCAAAGAAATAACAGACTGAATCAAACTTGTGAACAAATGGACCTAGTAGATGTGTACCGAGTATTCCACCCAACAACATCAGAATACACATTCTTCTCAGCTGCACATGGATCATTCTCCAAAATAGATCATATACTAGCCCACAGAACATGCTTAAGTAAATGCAAAGAAATTGAAATAACTCCATGCATATTATCTGACCATAGCGCAATAAAATTGGAAATTAATGACAAAAAACCCCACAAGAACCCCATAAACACATGGAAATTAAGTAAGTCTCCTAAACAATCAATAGGTCAAAGAAGAAATTAAACAATATTCACAATCAAACAAAAATGCAAATACAAATTACCAGAACTTGTAGGATACAGTGAAAGCAGTCCTCTGAGGGGAATTTATAGGACTAAATTCCCACATTAGAAAAATGGAAAGAACACACATAAACAACCTACTGATGTACCTCAAACTTCTAGAAAAAGAAGAACAAGTCAAGTCCAAAGCCCAAATAATAGACGAATTTATAAAGATCAGAGCAGAAATTAATGCAATTGAAGCTAAGAAAATACAAAGAATTAATGAATCAAAGAGTTGGTTCTTTCAAAGAATAAATAAAATTGACAAATCCCTAGCCAACCTTATCAAAAAGAGGAAAGAAAAAACTCAAATCCATGCAGTAAGAAATGAAAAGGGTGAAATCACTACAGACCCTGTGGAAATACACAAGATCATCAATACCTACTTTGAAAACCTTTACTCTCATAGGTTCGATAACAC
>RJWM01017453.1:0-43080 GCA_004363535.1 Dasyprocta punctata | reverse complement strand
GTGTAGCATTTCTCAGCCTTTTTCACTAAGGAACACTCCACAGCACTTCAGCACAGTTTTTAAAAGAACCAGTGTAAACAGCAAAATCACCAACAAAGAAGCAGAAAAATGAGAAAAGCTTGACTCTCAACCAACCTTGTAAAGGACACTTATTTACAGTTTGAGAGCAGAATGAAGAAGGTAGAGTCACTACACATGTTCTGCTCCAACTGAGAACGTGCGCAAGTGTGAAATGTTCTTGCCGCTCTTCACATGCCCTTGAAGGACGCTGAACTAAGAGCACAGTAAAAAAACACATACATATAACCTCCAAGAAAGGTGAAGATCACCTGGGGGTCAAATATAACAACTATGCTTTCTCTTGGGCCCTCTTTAAAGAACATGTAAATAAAGTGCAATCACAGGAGAATGAGAATGGTGAAGTGGGTGAACGCCATACAGAAAGATTAAAGAAACAAGGGAAAGTTAAACTAGAGTGCACAGTGGATAGGTGAAAAAGAAAGTGAAACACATTTGTTTTCGAAGTTGAAAATAACAATGTGTGGCTTCTTTTTATTAGTATATCTCTTAATGTTGGGCCAATAATCTTCCCACATGCCGTTTACCCATTTGGCCACAAGGATGAGCAAGACCTGTGTCCAACAAGTGCTTGGTTACTTCCTCAGTTCTGTAACCATGCATTATGAAATTCATGGGCTAATCCTCAAATGGAAAAGATCTCTATACTTTTATATATTTCTTTGTAGTGATTGCCTATATTCCACTGAATAAAATACCTTTTGAATATATTAAGAAACTGTATGAAGAAATGCTAACAATGAAATCATATTAACCTGCAGTATAATTTCAGATCAGGGATTGTGATATCCCCTGACTTGCCTTTGTGGTCCACTTTGCTGTTTTAGGTCTATTTTGATTCCAAATGAATTTTAGGAATATTTTCTCTGGTCCTGTGAGGTATGGTGATGTTATTTTGATTGGGTTGCATTAAATCTGAATAGCAGTTTGGGGAGTATGTCCATTTTCACCATGTTGGTTCTTCCTACCTAAGAGCAGAGCATATCTTTCCATATTCTGATATCCTCTTTGAACTTGTTTTTCATAGTACTGTAGTTTTCAATGTGGAGATTTTTTACTACTTTTGTTAGGTTGATTCCTAAGTATCTCAATTTTTTTTGGATGCTACTGTGAAGGGTGTTGTTTCCCTAATTTCTCTCTCAGTGAGTTTGTTGCTTGTGTCCAGGAATATTATTGATTTTTGAGTGTTGAGCTTGTATTCAGCTACACTACTGAGTCTGGTTATTAAATTCAGAAGTCTTTTGATCGAGTTTTTGAGATCTTCTATATAAAGCATCACATCATCTGCAAATAATGGTAATTTAGCTTCTTCCTTTCCTATCTTCATTCATTTAATTTCTTTCTCATGTCTCATTGCTCTGGTCAATGTTTCCAGAACTGTATTGAGTAGGAGTGGTTATGATAGACATCCTTGTCATGTTCCTGATTTTAGAGTGTTAGCTTTAAGCCTTTGACCATTTAATATGATATTGATTGTTGGTTTGTCATAGATGGCTTTTATTAGATTAAGTTAAATATCATCTATTCCAGTTTTTTTAGTTTTTTTTAATCATGAATGGATGTTGAACTTTGTCAAGTATTTTTCTGCATCTATTGAGTTGATCATGTGATTTTTGTCCTCTACTCTGTTGATATGGTGTATTACATTTATTGATTTGCATACATAGAAACATCCCTGCATCCCTGGGATGCTACTTGGTCATGATGTATAATCATGATAATTTGCTG
Organism: Dasyprocta punctata; assembly: GCA_004363535.1. Classification (NCBI taxonomy): domain Eukaryota; kingdom Metazoa; phylum Chordata; class Mammalia; order Rodentia; family Dasyproctidae; genus Dasyprocta; species Dasyprocta punctata. The sequence continues at coordinate 41,274 of RJWM01017453.1, read as the reverse complement.
CATTCTTCTTGCCAATATCTTATTAAGGACTTTTGCATCAGTACTCATTAGGAAGACTGGCCTGTAGTTCTCCTTTTTGGGTGGATCCTTCTTTGATTTTGGTATCAAGGTAATGCATGCTTCCAGGAATGAGTATGGGAGTACTGCTTTCCTTTCTATTTCCTTAAAGGTTTTGAGGAGTAAGGACATTAAATTCTCTCTAAATTTCTTGTAGAATTTAGTTGTGTATTCATCAGGCTATGGACTTTGCTTCGTTGGTAGGTTTTTAATTACATTTTAAGTTTCATTGATAGGTTATTTAGAATTTTTATATCTTCTTGATTCAGTTTTTGTAGTTCATAAGTATCTAGAATTCTGTCCATTTCATCTGTGTTTTCCATTTTATTAGAATAAAGGTTCTTGAAGTAGATATTGATTATCTTCTGGATTTTTTTAGGGTTTGTTGTGATTTTACCCTTTTCATTCCTAAGTGTATGAATTTGAGACTTTTCTTTCCTTTTTTGATAAGTTCATCTAAAAGTTCATTGATTTTATTTAACCTTTAAAGAACCAACTCTTTGATTCATTCTTTGTATCACTTTGTTAGTCTGACTTGTATTAATTTCTGCTCTAATCTTTGTAATTTCTGCCCTTGTATGAGCATTAAAAAAATCATTTTAACCTACATTTCTATGAATGAAAGTAAATCGATCATTACAGAAATACAAAGAAAGAGAATAAAAAAATTACTCTGATCTCAACCACATAGAAGTATTCATGTTTTAAAATTTGACTTTTTAAATTGTGGCAAAATAGATAAAATGTATCATGTTAACAATTTTATATAATTCAATGGTATTAAATTTTTCCTTTTTTATGCAGCTTCCATTTCTGTAACTATTTTCATCTTTTAAAAGTGTAACTCTGTACTCATTAAACAATAATTTCCCTTTCCCACTTCCTTCAACCCCTTGAAGCTACCATAGTGTAACAAATTTTAATCCACTATTGTTTACAGCATCAAAATCACACAATAGAAGCAACTATAAACTTCTATAATTAAAATATCTCTCCATATCATGTTTTTCCCTTTAAAAATAATAATTTCATCATTGTTACCTTTCACCTTGAAAAAACTTAAGTGAAGACACTAATTTCTTTGTTAGTGCTTGCTATATGAATACTTCTAAGTTCAATTTACTATAGTAAGTACATTAGCAAATTTAGATTATTCATTTTCTCATTTATGATCATCATTAAGTATTTATGTTCACCAATATGTTTAAGAAAAAAGTGAGTCAAATTTTAGTCTAAATTGCTTCTATATTTGATTCTATATACATTAAAATGTTAAAACACTGTAATACATAGTCTAATTTGATTGGTCACAAGTAAACTTTGATAGGCTATTTATCAATGAAAGATTAGTCAAACATTGTGGAATCTCAAATTTCATTTCCAGTTACTTCTATAGATAATAAGATATGAAAAGTTCTGACATATCATTCATTAAATTCATTTCAATATTATTTATTTCAATATTAAAACGAGATCTAAAGTTTGTTGTATTCCTTTGCTTAACCTCAGAAGAATTGTTTTCTGTATTTAGGATGACTTCTTAACATGAGATTACTAAGTCAAATGTTCTAGAGTTTTCAACTTCTTTTGACCATTAGGTATAATATCTTTTAAAAATATGTTACTTTTATTGCCTTTATAGTCTTTAATTTAGCTGAGATATTGTTACTACAGTTATTAAAATGAGGAGCTTCCAGGAAGATGGCAGAACAGTAAGCAGCAGAGTAAACAGCCTCCCTGAGAGATACCATCCAGATGCTGGAATGTAGCATCATGGGGAAGACAAGAAGGAAGGAAGGACGAATCTAAAGCAAGAACTGAAGCTCACAGAAAGAGTAAGAAGAAAAACTTAAACGAAGAAGAAGGTGGTAGCTGGCGGTGCCTTTGCTCAGAGCCAGACCCACTGTGTGAGATGAACTGCTGGAACCTGGGGACTCATGATCAAGGGGCCATGGCAGCAGCAGCAACCCTGGAGGCCTCTGCCAAGAGAGGCAGCATTGGAGGAGAGTGGCAGTAGATGGGGAAAACAGACCTCAATGACTGAACTGGCTGATGGTGAGTACAGAGGACTCTGTCCTCCCGTGGGAGAGAGCAATTGGCTGCGAACCATTTTGGAGTCAGGCTGGATAAGCCTAGAACCAGAGCTGCACCTGGCTTCCTCCAGCAGCTCCTAGCTAGGCACAGACCCGTGGAAATTGCTCGGACTAAGCCCTGCTCCCATGTGCATTCTAGGGGTCATCTTGGAGGGTCCCTAGAGGCAGCCAGCTTGATATGGAGGCAGCAGCCCCACACATACTCCAGGGGCAGTAGTGGAGGATCTCACTGGTGACCAGCCCAGGTTTGCAGGTGGTGGCCCCACACCCACACACATTTCACGAAACATCGGGGAGCCAACACAGGATGGGAAAAGCAGCAGACAGCAATGCACCAGTGTACCCAGTGGCCACCATCAGATATCCACAATCAGCACTGGCTAGAAGAACCAAACAGTCTCGCTTCAGAGAAATTGTAGCCAATGCAAGGGGTGCCTGGGACCCCAGTACAGTTTGCCCAGAAGAACCCAGGAATACGTCAAGACAAAGAAGCAAAAGGCAGTCTCTGACCTCCAATCCAAGCAGAGCAAGTTCAGGACATGCAAATGCAGAAGAGCTTGAGAGTCGCACAACTGAAGTTGCTGAGGTGATGGCAACTGAATCAAAGAAACAACTTCATAAGGCTATAAAAGAAATGAGAGCAAAAATACTAACACAGGTAAAAGAAGAAATGAAAAACATAATAAAAGAATTGCTAGGTATCTCTAAAGAAGACATAGATGAAAAAAATGGAGCATAGGAAAATGAGGGAATCCTTGAATGAACAAAACAAAAAAGATTTAGAATACGTGAAACAGATTCAAAGAGATAATCAGGAAATTAAAAACTCCATTGGAAGTTGGCAAAACCACTTGAAAGAAACTGAAGATAGACTTTCAAACCTTGAAGTCAAGTTTGCAGCTTGTGATCGTGACAGGAAAGATCTCTTAAAAATAACAAGGAGCCTGGAAGTAACAATACAACAGCTGCAAAACAACCCAAAGAAACATAACTTAAGAATAAGCTAGCCATAACCAAAATAAATCTACACCCAGACATATAATAATCAAGATCCCAGAAATTCAAACCAGGAGCAGAATATTAAAAGCTGTTAGAGAAAAGAAACAGATCACCTACAAAGGAAAACCAATCACAATCACGACAGACTTCTCAACACAAACCATCAAGTCAAGAAGAGCTTGGAGTGAAGTACTTCAAGTCCTGAAAGGAAACACCTCCCAACCCAGACTGATGTAACCTGCAAAACTATCTTTCAAAATTAATGGAGAAACAAGATACTTCCATGACAAAGAACAACTGAAGGAATTCATGACCACTAAGCCAACCCTACAAAGAATACTGAAGGACATTCTAGAGAGAGATTAAAAAAAAAAAAAGACCACAGCTCCAGAAATAGTGGCAGAGGGATATCACTGAGTGGGTCAGACAATTGAATAGAGAGGAAAAGTAGGCAGCCAACGGCAGGAAAATAGCATGACAGAGACAAGGTAGTGCATGTTGGCCTTAACCATTAACATAGATGGCCTCATTTCACCAGTAAAAAGAAACACAGGCAGAGTGGTCAGGAAACAGGATCCATCAATATGCTTTACACAAGAAACACATTAAATTCAAAAGGGGGTTCATAGACTGAAAGTCAAAGGAGAAAGAACAATGCTCTATGTGACAGGGAACCAGAAACAAGTGGGGGTAGCTTGCCCATTAGCTACATAGTGGACAAGAAAGATTTGGCATTTTTATCCAGTGGAAAGCTACTTAGCTATAAAGAAAAATAACCTCAAGCCTGTTGTAGGTAAATGGATACAACTTAAGATCATGTTCATGGATGAAATGATCCAGAGCTACATGGGTGAACATCATGTTATCTCCCTAGTACAAAAAAAACCTAAAGGAGTTAGTAGAATTCAAAATACACAATTTATATTGTAAAAATGAAAGGGGAGAAAATGTCTAAAAAGGGAAGGCAGTGGCCATTGTTAATCTATTATTGTGATTTGAGTCCTGTATTGCTTTCATTGTTCTGTTTTGTTTGGTTTTATTCTATTTCAGTTTGTCTAATTTTATTATATTTCATGGCATGGACAGTTATTTCAAAGATAACAAAATACATTGTGATAGCTATTATTGATATCCGATCACCTTGTTTTGAAGTCCTGTATTGCTTTCATTGTTTTGTTTTGAGTGATTTTATTCTATTTTGATTTGATTAATTGTATTTTTTTTTGGCACTGGGGATCAAACTCACAACCTTGCACCTGCCAGACAGGTGCTTCAGTCACTGAGCCAAACTCCCAGCCCTAGTTTTTTGAGGCAGGTTTGCACTGTGTAGCTCAGGCTGGGCTCGCACTCATGTTGTAGCCCAAGCTGGCCTCAAATTCACAATGCTCCACCTACCTCAGCCTCCCAAGTGCTGGGATTAGAAGCATTTTATTGTATTATGATTGATGATATAGGCAACTGCTTAGAAGATAACAAGAGGCATTATGGTAACCAGTGTTGTTTTACTATTGTTTTGAAGTCCTGTATTGCTTCCATTGTTTTGTTTTTATTGGTTTTATTCTGTACTATTTTGTTTGATTATATTATGCCTGATGGTATGGGAAGTTATTCTGAAGATAACAAGAGGTATTATAAGGGGAAAGGAGGAAAGAAGGAAGGGAAAAGGAAAAAGGTATAAATTTGTATACATGTATACATACGATAGTTAAAATGACTATACTACTAAATGCATTAGTTATTAAAAAAGAACATTAATACTCATATTAGATCAATTTTACATGTCTATATCTGTTAATTTAAACAACCCCTTTGAAGGTAACGATATGCAATATTACAACTATTGTCAAGACCAATCATCTTGTTTTGTAAACCTATAATGTTATTGTATTGGATTTGTTGTTGCTGTTTGTCTCTTTTGCTTTTTGTTTTTCTGTTCTGTGTCTTTTTTCTCTTAAATAAAAAAAGTTATAAAAATGAGGACCTGAACATGTGCACTCTTCTTCTTTTTGTTTACAAATCTTAGAAAATCAGAGAAAGTGAAAGATTATAATTAAATAAAAATTTTTATTTTATTTTGTTGCATTTCACTTCATTTTGTTTTATTTTGTTGATATAGCATCTTGTTATGCTCTCCAGGCCTGCCTTGAATTCTTCATATAGCTCAGGATTTTCTGGAACTCATGATCCTTCTTCCTCAGTCATCTGAATGCTATAGTACAGGCATGGGTCACTATACCCATCTACAGTTAACCTTTTAAAGATACAAATATGCTTCCTTTCCTTGTAGTAATTAAAGTATAATTTTTTTCTAGGTCCAAATTGTTCACTATAGAAAGGACCATTTTATGTATATTTTTGTAATCAAACCAAACATAGGTACAGTCTTTGTCTTTTTATTGATATTAATATTGTGAAAAATACAAGTAAGAACATACTTTCCTTTCACAATATATAATATGACAGATACATTTTATGTCTGCTTTGAAAATCACCCTTCATTTGTAGGATATAACTTGTTATATTTTATATCCTAAATGTTTCCTTCAAAGCTTATTTGTCTATGTTTTGGTCCCCAAGGCAGGATTTGCCATTTAAAACCTACTCATCCACCCTGGGAGAGGCCATAATCCTTGAAAAGTTCTATAATCACAAATTTCTGTAAGCAAGAATTTAAAATGGGAGCCCAATCTCTAAATAGTGAAACCTAAATGAAAGATTATTAGTTGTATCTCAGGGTTACAGAGGCTAAGTAGCAGCTCTCAATGTTCAGGATGGACTAATTTACCTTAATGGACAGTAAAATCAAAGGAGCAATCTGCATATTCTGACTTGTATAGACCCAGAACCCTTGAAAAGGAGGCTAGGCCCTTTGAGACAGGACCACAGCACAAGGGCAAATATTGATTATGTTAAAATTTCTGGCTGCTTTCCATACATAGATTTACAGTCTTTTACCAGGGTAACTGTGCATTGGGGAAAGGAAACAATTAGATCTTTGAAGGACTAGTAGATAATCGCTTGGAAATGTCATTATTTCCAAGAGAACTAAACTATCCCTATGGGCCATGAGTTAAAGAGCTTTGGGAGATCAGGAATTGAATAGAATTTCAGCTCAGATCTATTTCACATTTGGCCTCTCAGGACTTGAACCCACTCTGTGGTTATTTTCTTAGTTTCTGAATGCATAATTAGAATACTCAAACTCAGCCCCTGGCCTGGCAGATTCTCCACATTGATTCCATGACCTATGAAGTAAATTTATTATTATGGCAAAGGTCAAGTGAGAGCCTCCCTAGTTGTCTCTACCTAGCAAAACAATAAACCATAAGCAATATTGTATTCTGAGATGGATTCTAGAAATTAGTAGCACCATCAAGGACTTGGAAAATGCAAAGGCTGTGATTCCCACAGTATTCTTATTCGACCTACCTATTTAGTTTGTATAGAAAATGAATGGGTCTTAATCAATGATACTGGGTTATCAAAAACTTAACTGGATAATGATTCTGTGGTATTGGCTGCATGATATTGCTTGGGCAAGCTTCTATAATTCCTTGTATAGTAAGCAGCTATTAAACTGGCAGATGATATTTTTCTCCGTCCCTGTCAATAGGTACCAATAATAGTCTGCTTTCAGCTGAAATGCTCAGCACTAAACCTTCATTGTCCTGCTTCAAGGATGTACCTGTTCTTCAGCCTTATGTTAAAATGTAGTTCTTTTCAGTTCCACAAATTATCACACTGATCTATTACACTAATGGCACACTAATCAGACATATAAGCGAAAAGTGCCAACTACTCTGAAATTATTGATACGTCTCTTATATGTCAGAAAATGGGTGGTAAATCCCATTGAAATTCAAGGGCCATGGAACACAGTGACAATTCTAGGGGCTAAACAATGTATGGGGTGTGAATATAGTCCTTATAAAGTGAAAAATAAATTGGTCCATCTGGTCCTCCTTACAACCAACAAAGAAGCACAATGACTATAGGACAGATCCTATTTGGATTTTTCAGGTAGCATATCTCTAACAGAATGCTATACTAGCCACATCCTGAATGTCTCATAAAACTACTAATTTTGACAGATCCACAGAAAGAGAAGGCTTTCCAGGATTCTGTAGATGCTTCTCTGACATGGGCTATCTGATGCAGCAGAGTCAATGGTGCTTGAAGTGTCAGTGACACACAGATGTTGGTTATAGCCTTTTGCATGTCCCAACATATGAATCACAGCATAGTCCTTAAATTTTTAAATCAAGAATTTACCATCTTCTCTTTTTCTTTGGAGAAATAGCTCTTAACCTGTTAGTGGGCCTTAGTATAGAATGTAGGTTTAATTATCGGCCATAGAATCGCCATGTGATCTCAGTAGCCCATCAATAATCTGTTGTTATTTGACATGCAAACCATATGCATTTTTTTTAGTTCTCCAAATGTATAAATAAAGTCACTTCCTGCTATCTTCAAGAATTTCAGTGTAATTTGTGGACTTAAAGAAGAGCAATTTAGCCAAATCTATTAAAATACTGTAGCTAAAATCTGATGACAGGCACTAAGCTTGACTCCTAGCTTCAGGATGCTTTTAAGAGTGTAATCTGAGATTTCTTATAAAAATTTCAGGGAAGAAAATTTGAAAACCTATGTGGTCAATTACCGGTCTTTCTGTACTTGTGCAAATAACTAGCTCAACTTTAATGAAATTATAATTAATATGCAAATTATGATAATTTAATTTTAATTATCTTTGAGCAAAATGAAGGTGATTAAAGAAGAAAATTGCATTTTTAATGCTATATTACATCTTTTTGGTCTGTTCATTTCCATTAACTTTTATTATTTACCTGTACACTGGTCTGAATTCTACTATCTTATACTCTTTTAAGTCCTTACAAATTCTTAATGCTTCTAGTTTCCTTCAATATCTGGCTACAATCTCCAGAATAGTCTTTCTGAAGTTTTTCTCACACTCTTGAATTATCACTAAGTGAAAAACCTTGCATGTTCAAATTCTTAGAATTTGTTTCTCAGTTGAAACACAACTGCATTTTTCCCAGTGTAACCAGGTGCAGGAGTAGAGGTCTAAATCCAGGCCCTAACTATGTAATTTGTTTATCTACCTAGTATGAGGAAAGCCCATAAAACTGGAAAAAATAAGTTTGTTCATAGATTGGCCAAATTGGGATGACAGAGATTCCATCCGCCTTGAATGCACAGAAACACTCCAATTTATAGAAAGGGTAAAACAAACACTAGAACATCTACAAGTGTAAATCTATCCAGGCTCTGGCCTACTAGAGGAATTTAATATGTCAAAAGTATAGTTTTGTTACAAGGGTTGGGGTATCAGCTTTGCTTTTAGCATAAGGAAGCTGGAGAAATAGCTTTCTTTTAAAAATCCTAAATTTTTATAGATCCATTTTTAACCTCAATTTCATCAAAGCCCTGGAAGGTGAAGATTGGTAATATGGTGCAAATTTCAAAATATTTCTCACCATTACAGTTTGGAGTCCTCAGGGGTTCACTGGTACTCCTGCATCTTCCATGTCCTTCTTCAGGAAATAACTATGATCATGGCCCTGATGTGTATGCCATCAACAAAGATATTTAAAAATATTAATTTTTTAATTTTTTAAATTTTATTTTAAAGAGAATAAAACAAAGCAAGACAGAACAGAAGAAAGCAGATCAGGACAAAACAATGCAAGCAACACAGGATTTCAAAACAAGACAACAGGAAATCAACAGTGGCTACCATAACATCTCTTGTTTTTTTGAAATAGTTGTCCATATCTTCACACACAATGAATTCAAACAAAATACAATAGTATAAAACCAAAACACAATAGTATAAAATCAAAAGAAGGAAAGCATCACAGGTCTTCAAAGCCAGACAATGGGATAATTGATAATGGCTACTGTAATGTCTCTTGTTCTCTTCAAAATAGCTGTCCATGCTTTCACAAATACTGAGATTAAATAATACAGAACAGACTAAGAACAATCAAAAACAAAGGATAAAAGCATTATTGGACTTCACAACAAAATGATAGGAAATAAGCAATGGCTCCTTTGAAGAAAATGAGGCATCAAGATATTTAAATTTAAAACTGTCAAATTCTACAGATTGTCACTGCTGTTTACACTCCAAAATCTGAAAGCTCTTCCACCCATAATTTAAAATTCTTATTCCCTAATCTCAGGGCTCAAAAACTGGGTTTATAGTGTACTCTGTTACTCTTTGTCTTTCTTTTTATTTCTGTATTAGTCAGCTTTTACATTGCTGGTACAGAATGCCTGAGAACTATAATTTAAAGGAGCAGCATATTTTAGGTCATGGTTTCCACGGATCATTCCATGGTAAGCTGGCTCCAAGGCAGAATTGTCATGGAAAAGAATTTAGTGGAATACAGCTACTCGCTTCAAGGTGGTCACACAGGACAGTGAAAGAGCAGTAGTGAGAGATATGCCTTCTAAAGGCACAACCACAATAACCCACCTTTTTCACTGGGAGCCCCCTCATACCACTACATTCAGCTATGAATATTAAGGTACTAATCAACTAATGAGTATAGCACCCACCTCATCAAATCACATCTCTAGGAAATCTTTTAATTCAGCCAGGTTGACAGATTAACCAGTAAAATATCTATAGAAGTAATGTTTCTTAAATTCCTGATGACTTACACCACCTTTAGAGCCGGGCGTGGTGGTGCGTGCCTTTAATCCCAGCACTCAGGAGGCTGAGGTAGGAGGAGCGTTGTGAGTTCGAGGCCCGCTGGGGGTACAATGCAAGCCCAAGGCCTGCCTGAGCTACATAGTGCAACCCTGCCTCGAAAAACTAGGGCCAGGAGTTTGGCTCAGTGGTGTAAGCACCTGTCTGGCAGGCGTGAAGCTGTGAGTTTGATCCCCAGTGCGGAAAGTATTTTAAATTTACATAACTGGACAACTAGTGTCATAGCTGATACATTGTGTCAACTTGAGAAGTTTAGAAATATACCTAAGAGACTCAGAAGAGGCCAGGATCTTTTCTTTGTAAATAGCCTCAGTCTGTGTAAGAGGAGGGCACAGAGGTGGGGTGAGTGCTACATCCACCCTGGGGGTGGGGGTGGGGTAGCCTACTTACAGTATAAGGAAGGAGAAGTTTGTTACCCTGTTTCTGCTCTAGCTGCTTTTGCTCGTTGCTGCCTTGAAGTGTTACCCTGGTGTCACATCACCCTGCCTTTGAACCAGCCGAGTATAGACTGAAACCTCCAAAAACTGTAAGCTAAATAAACCTTTTCTTCCTTCATTTTGGGTGTCAAGTATTTTGTCTCAGCAAGGAGAGAAAAGTAACCAAGACAATTAGTTTAACAGAATATGGAACCATGCATGTGTTTGTGCTCATCATCTTTTTTCCTAACATATGTTCTTCTTTGTCTTTGAAAAATCTCTTACCTCTCAAATACTTAGTACTGTCTTTTTTCCATAATAACCAACTTGACTCATTCTTTTAAGAAGGCTAGAGAAATCTGAAATTTTGCAAACAAGGGGATTAAAATCCCCCTAAGTGCTATTAAAATTACTTTAACTGAAAACATCTGAATAATCAACAGATATAGAAAAAAATGAGAGTGAACAAAATCTCTCAAATATAGAGCTTCTAGTGACCTTCCTCTGAAAGTCTCTTGTTTGGAAGAAAACATTTCCTTAGCACCAAGAAGTGTAAATTCAGATGCCCATTAATGTAAAAAAATCTCAATAATACCTATCATTTTTCATCATTGAGTCTCTGAACTTCTCCTCTTCATTTTTGTTGTTCATATATAAACATTTACTATTAACTATTCAGTAGTCCCTCATTGCTGAATATTCCTTGTGTTAGTTAAGATTCTCTAGAGGAAGTGAATCTATTGAAAATATGTATATAGTTATGCAAGGGGATTTATTACATGGACTTACAGGATCAGAGATTGGAAAGTCTACATTCATCAGCAGCTGCTCAGCCCAAGAAGATGGAAGTCACAGAATAAGAGGCATTAAGAATGCAGCACCAACCCATGGATAGGTCTACAAGCTTTCTGTAAAGTCACTGGTGCAAATCTTTCATTAGAAGACTAAAGAAACTAATGACCAATATCCATAAGTAGCAGTAAAAACTGCAGCTCTTCCCAAAATGAAAACCCCTCCATTTTCTTTTCCCTTTTATGCCATCCAGGCTACAAACCTATTAGTTGGTGCTACCCACACCTGCAGTGTGTCTTCCTCCATCAGTTTGCTGGCCTACATGTTAATCATCCATAGGCACACCCAGAACTGCTCCACTAATCTTAGAGGCATTTTCTAATCCACTCAACTTGATATATGATTAATGGTCACATCCCCATTTGCATGAATTGATAAACCACTTATTTTCTCCTGTTAATCTCTCAGTTTTCAGTTACATTTAGGGTCCAGAGAAATGGGCCTTAATTTGATAGAAGACAAGTTTTTCTCATAACACATAGTTCAAAGTCAAGGTGAAACAGATGGCACAAAATGGGGAAGGATCTCATAATTCAGAATATACATATCTTACTCAGTTCACCCTAAAATTGTATTGGCACCACACTTCTTTTATCCTCTTCAAGTAAAACATATTTAAGTCTCCTCCAAAACCGTATTGGCACTACATTTTTTTTTATCCTGTTCAAGTAAAACATATATAAGTCTCCTCCAAAACTGTTACCAAGCTAGGTCTTTTTTTTCCCCTCTATATTTTGAAACAAATGAGACCCATCACCAACTGAACAACAGAATAGATTTTTATTCTTGGTCAAGGAAAACAGAAGAAATAAACTTGCACATCAACTTCTTAGCTAGTTGTGGATCAGGAGGTTATAGATATAGGATAAAAGAAATGAGAGAAGGCATAGTCTAATACAGGAGAGGAATACATGCCTTTTTAAAATTTATTCTTTTTATTTTGAAGGGAATAAAGCAATACAATAAAACAGAACCAAACCAAACCAAACAGTGAGAAAAATATAGAATTTCAAAAACAAGACAGAAGGAAATCTCCCATGGTTGCTATAATGCATACTGTTATCCTCTAAACAGATGCTCAAACTACCAGCTCCAGGCCTGCGGAGTCCATCAATCAATACAAGCATTAAGTTGTTTTTGTACCTCAGATGCTATCATCCCAGCGTGTGGTCCTTTGAATCAGCAGGTGGTTGCCTACATAGAGTGAATGGGGGATGGTTCTTGTTTCCCAGCATGCAGTGGAAAGGCTAACTTCCTGGTTCTTTTCCCAGTACATATGTCTTTTATGGAAAGGGGTAGAAATTTTTCAGGTGTTCAGGCGCAACCTCTTTTTCTTTCTTTTATGGTATTTCCCTTTATTTTCATTGTCATTGGAATGATAAATTGTTATGATATAGTGGAATGTATCACTTCACATGCTGATGGAATCATAATGAAGTAAGAGGTCATCCAGTGGTCACACTGGCAGCCATTTTAGAATCAAATTGTTTGAGTTGGTCGGCCTAAAGAGAGGCTCTGTCTTTAGGCATCCTTTCCTCAAAGATAAGCAAGTTTAGCCTGGGTTAAAAATTCAGCCAACCAGTGTAGGCAGTACAAGATTAGGAGAGAGTAACACAAAATCAGTTGCTTTTATATAAAAATATTGATAGAAAAATTATTCTTGTTCTTTTGGTATCATTTAGTCATACACAGTTCATCCTTTAGCCTTTGCTCGGTGTTCTCCCACATGAAAAATTCATGCTGAAGACTGTGTTTAAGTCCCAAGCATGTGTGAACTAATGGTATCTAATGAAGCTGCATCTATCTATATTAAAGATCCTGATGACTACTAGCTCTTCACTAGAACACTGAGTTGTGGATAAATGGAATATTCTAGGTTGATCATAAAGATTATCTCAGGTTGTCTTAGGCCCATTTAATAAGCATTTACCTTGACTTACATATAACTCATATTTGTGTCCCAGACTGTGTCATATATTGATATCAGTACATCTAGAAGAGAGCATATAACATACTTGAGTTGAGGAAAGTTCAAGATCTTTGTGTTTAAACCTTGCAAGACTTTGTTGTAAAAATAAAACTATTTAAAAAGTAATTTACATACTTGAAACAAAGACTAGACAGTAAAATTACAGCAGTTTATCTATCACAGAGAAACAAGTAAGTCTTTTAGCATCTCTTAAAACTAAGAATTAGGCCAAATGAACAAGTTAAGCAGATCAAGTAAATGATAGCTATTAACTCTCTATAGGAAAAGAGTTTTTAAACCAGAATTATTAGAATATTATATGAGTTGTATTTATACAAAGTATTAACTGGATATTTTAAAATGATGAATAGATACAACCTTTAACCACTTTTGAGACTTATTATTTAAACCTCATTTGAACTTGAGAGTTTACATTTTCAGAAATTTGTTTTTTTCCTCTGTTCTAGAGGAAACTATGTGTTTTTTCTCTATTCCAGAGAATAATCACTTATTAAAGGATTAGATATCTTTAGTTTTTATATCAGTATTATGGAATATATATATTTAAAATCTATGAAATATATTTAATTGACTCAAATAGATTATAATTTATAATTTTAAGAAGAAAACACATGAATTCATATGTAGTCATGTTTTAATATTTTAAATTAATTATAAATAATTCAGATTTTATTTATATATTTTTGTAATACAGTTTTAAACAATTGCCTCTACATTATCCATGAAATGAAAAATATCTGACAAAGGCAAGTTAATGTTCCAAATAATTGTTTTTGTTTTTTTTCCTATGAGGGAAAATAAAATTCTCCAAAGTTGTAGTCAAAACATGGAAATTTTATCTACATGTGCTGCACGCAAATCCTATTTAAAAATTCTTGAGGGCTTTCCGAAGCTTTTGAACATGAAACTTACACTGACCTCAATGAATTACTTTTTAACCAAATTCTTATGTCATTAAAACCAAACTATCCAGATAAGATGGATGCCTCCAAGTGAATCCACCTAGAACACTATAGAAAGAAACAGTGTTTGTCATGGGTGTTTAAAATGACAAAATTCAGAAAATCTAGTAAGCATCTACTGACTACAGGGAGAAAAACTCATCGCACGTCATTGCATTCTGGCTTGTAAGTCCAGAGTTGATAAAGTTATTACCAATGTAATGTTGGGTCAATCTCTTTCACTAAATTACGAAGAAGCATAGCATGGCTGGACAACGTTTCATCAGACACAAGTTAATGTGAAAAGACATAACTGTCTAATGCTTCTCATAGTTCATGAGGAAGCTCTGAAATGGACTTTCATTTGCTGTGCATTAAAAATTTTTAATTGCTCCCACTTTTCTACTGAAGTAACCTAACCTTTGTTTATTATCCAGTTTAACTTCTGCTGAATAGAAGAACCTCGTATGAGCTGGCAGTCTTTGTAAGTCATCTTGCTCAAGAAAGAAGTACTGAAAACCTTTTAAACCTTACACTAAACTGATGCAATAATACAGAAAGAGACCGCAATTAGGATGGTGAAAAGCAGATCTGGGTCCTTTCCCACAACTCATTAAGAGAATGATTCTTTTTTCTTTTTTGCCTTTGGGGTAGCAAGAGGCTTAAAGCCATTACACCATAATCCATAACTCTTAACAAATGTCTAGCAAAATGCTGTCAATAGAACCCCTTCTGCTAATGCTAAGAGCAACATTCACATTGACTGCCGGTAAACAATTTAAACTTTCCAATGAAAGAATGCCCAACCAGTGCTACATCAATATTCATGCCACAGTTTTCAATACTTAACCTACTCTGACATCGAAGCACCTTCAAGATTTTAACAAATTTTAATTACCTTTCCTTCTTTTCTTTTTTTTTTTTTTTTTTTTTTTTTTTTTTTTTTTTTTTTTTTTTTTTTTTTTTTTTTTTTTTTTGCGGCACCGGGGATTGAACTCACAACCTCGCGCCTGCCAGGGCAGGCGCTTAAGCCGCTGAGCCAAACTCCCGGCCCTAGTTTTTCGAGGCAGGGTCGCTACCTTTCCTTCTTGTTTTTATTCCTTGTTTTATAACCTTCGTAAAACAGAAAATTCTCTTTTGAAATTCAAACACCTAAAGGAAAGTAATTTTTATCAGCTAACGCGGGCAAAATATAAGTTAATGTTTCTGGAGATATCTGATTTTATGTTTTAAATATGTGTTGAATTTATGCTTTCTTAATTACTGAGTGCTCTTATTTTTAAATTAATTCAGTACCTTCTAAACAGTATAAATCGTAAGTACATACATAGATATTATATATAATATACACACTCATGCCAACACACACATGAAACGAAGACAAATTTATCATTTACCAGCTTTTTATTGATTCTTTTTTTGTGTCTGTGGTACTGGAGATTGAACCCAGGGCCTTGTGCATGCAAGGTAAAAGTTCTAACCCTGAGCTACATCCCCAGCCCATTTAACAACTTTTAAAAAGTTACACTGTTGGCATGATTTTTCTTCTTGCTACCCTAACACTTAAATTTGCACATCTGAAGGTGCAAATTTGGTTGTAGCAAAATGAGACCTACACATCTCAAAGAAAATTGCTTGTCCAGTCCGTCAGATTTTGAAATTGCTGAAGATTTTTCTTTTCCCTGTCAATTCCCTCTGCCAGAAAAGCCAGGTTTGTATTGGGTATGAATTCACTTTAGTATTTCTGCTCTTGACAATGTCTTTCCTTAAGTTTCTCCTTTGAACTTGTTTTCACATATTATAAATCTCCTTATTCATGTCTTAAACAAAGTGTTGACAATGTGTTTATTTTGCATGTATTCAGAAATCAATATTTGATACTTTCGTATAGTTATTCTTTATTAATAAACTTATGGAATGATACTCCTATTTTAAAACACCAGTGTAATGGTAAAGCTAGAAGAAACTTGAGTTTTGCTATCTTCCCTGGACTGTCAATGTTTTTGTAACTGGCACTACAAAATGAAACTTTAAAAGTTATTTTTTTTTTCTTTTAGAGACAAATAACTTCTCCACACTTTCTCAGCGCTAAGCATAAAAGGTTCCTCTATCTCTCTTAAGCCTAGATGAATGGACAGAATATGCATATGCTGATACCAGAAGGTCAAGTCTAGTTTTATTTATACATGGAAGAAAGAGGTGGTCTGGGCCCAAGAAAGGGTGTGATAAGCCTGTACTTGTTTCTTTTCTCATCTGACAGGTACAGGTGTGTTAGTATTTTTTATAATGAGGATGGGAAAATAGTGATTTGTGTGAGGCTCATTTATCTCTTCAAAGCTAGCATTGACTACATCTTTTTATCAAGAAGAAACAGGAGGAGGAGGAGGAAGAGAAGGAGGAGAAAGATGACTTATGATTTGGTTAAAAGAGAGAAAACAAACCTAAGCATTTGAAGCTAAATCTTACGATTGTAACTAAATAAAACTTCCATCTAAATCCAGTGTTTTTCCCCAACTGAAACAAACTGAGTAACTGCAGAATGATTCCATAGTGGGTAAGATCTGAGTAAAAAATAAAGCTGTAATAAATGACATATTCAAAACCTTAAACAATATTAAAAAGTAGAAAGTACTCTGTTTTTCAGTGACTTTTCTTTTTTTAATTAATTTTCTTAAATATTCCCTAAAAGGAGTTAAAAAATTCATCAAATTTTTTATTAAAGATACATAAAAATATACTTTTATGCATTACAACATATACTTTACTAATTCTATCAAAATTCAAAGTGTCACAAAAGGAAAGTACTAACAAAAAGATATGGTAATAGCTTAGTATTGCCACCAGACTGGGTCTGAGAGTTTCTCACGTTTAACCCAGTCTCCTGTAGCAGGCTTGCTGATACTCTCACAGAAAATAATCTTCAAGATATGTCGGAAGAGACATAAGTAAGATTTATTAGGCAGAGATAGAGATTTAGGACCTACTGAGGAGAGGAATGTAGGTGTTCAAAGAAATGAGACACATTACAGTTTGAAATGGGTACATGTTGTATATGCTTTTCTTGAGGGGATGGAGAGCTAGGAGAAAATGTACCCACTCATCCCCCTCTCAACAGAGTACCAGCCTGTTCAAAGGCACAGCTTTTTACATGTTTTTTTGAATAGGTGACTTAAACATTCTCTGGATTCACTCAACCTGTTAGCTTTCTTAATTCGGCCAATTTCTGGCCTTCCAGTCATTGGTCTGGTAGGGAAGGAGTGTAAATCTGGCAGAGCACTGTTGACATTGGGTCAGCTCTTATCTCATGGCCAGTTTCCTAATTCTTACTTTCCCTTATAGCGATGACCCCATAAATATAACTAAGGAATGCTGCTGTGGGGCTGTCTTGGGCAACTTTGTCTAAGTCCTAGAAGTTACACTTTTCTTAAAAAGTACATAATACTGGAAGAGAAAGATCACTGCCTTCAGAGAACCTGCCATGCTGGGCTCAGGGAGGATCCAACCAGAAGACAACTAGCCAGCCTTCATGGTGAGTGGTACAATGGGTTCCAGGAAAAGAAAAATCAAGTGCCTCCCATGAGCCTACCTGCGTGCAGGCTGAGAATCAAACTCCTCTCCCTGCCCCGTAAGCAACCTGCTGGTTTGGAGGACTGGCTAAGTTGACAGCAACTAAGGTACATAAAAAAGCAACTAAATGCTTGTATTGTTTGGTGGATTTTGCAGGCCTGGGGCCAGCAGTCTGAGTATCTCTTGGGAGGACAACAGTATGCTATGTAGCAAGTCGGGGAGTGTCCTTGTATCTTGTCTTCGGGGCCCAATATTGTTTTCACTGTTTTTGCTTTATTCTGATTAATTGTTTTGTTTTATTCAATATTCTGTTTTGATTGGTTTTATTCTGTCTTGTTTTTGGTTTGATTTTGCTATGCCTGATGAAATGCACAACTATTATGAGGATAACAAGATATACTATAGTAGCTATTGCTTTCCTAGTATCCTGCTTTGAAGTTCTGTACCTATTCTACTGCTTTGTTTTGATTGACTTTGTTTTGTTTTTGTTTTGTTGGATTTTACTATCTTTAAAATAAAAACTTTTAAAAAGTACATTATATTTATGATTTCCTTGTATTCTTTCTAGCTAGCTTTTATTTATTCTATTCTACCTCAGTATCATTTGAGGCACATGTCTAAATCATGTGATGAATAATTTGAAGGAAGGAGAAAATTTAATCTAAATCAATCCTGTTTCTAGTAGGTGCTTGCTATGCAATCTTAAATTAGTAATACAGAAAAAGAATGTTTTCTTTTAACTGAAAACTTCATTATATATTAATATATCCTCAAGGTTATCAGATTGTAGCCCTATTCATAGCATTGAGTAATTGTACAAAGCTTTGTAAAATGCAAATAATGTAGCTATACAACTTTTGTTGTCAGGTAAAAAATTTAATTGACTTCCTCCACTCAGAGAAACCAAGTGTAATCTATTTCAATTTGGCTCAAATTCTTTTATTCCATAGATTTTTGTGCTATTTATACTTTCCTTTTGCACAGGTTATAATATCTCCTTGTTTTCCACATATCATATGAATAAATAAGTTCTTCAACCAGAGCTCATTTTCATACCTTTGTGAGAATCATCACTTTTATATATTCCTGAAAATTTCCTTTTGACAGTTACTGTCAGCCTCTATTAAATTTCATAATTATTAAAGTAGGTAATCTGTATTCTGATATATAATAAATATTTCAGGCATATGTTTATATATTCTTAAATGTTTCTCTTACAATAAATTGTAAATGACTAAGTTTACTTGCTAGTATTAATCAGTGGAAATGCTGTGTGTTTATAAGCAGTGTGGAACATGAATTTTAATTTAATTTCATTTCATTTAATCATATTGCCTCTTAGTCAATTGTTTATCAAATATGAGTTTATATGTTGCTTATTTCCATTAGACTTGAGGTATATATTATAAATTTTAGTATGAAGCACTTCTGATAATCTGCTATTAGGGAGCAAAAAATAATTCCAGTAAAGTGTGTTCTTTTTAAGCAACACACATTCTAAGTGAAAGCTTATACATAGTTGTTTCAGTGTTGCCACTATTAGCCCTTTTGGTATCCTAGGCTAGTCATTCCAGACTTGAGGCCAATTCCAAGGCCCAAAGCAGCTGCCTGGAGTGCTGATTGATTTGAGACACTTTAATAAGGTTGGTACTCAGGATCATCACACCCTAGCATGACAATCTGGCCTGCTGAGGAATTTGTGTTTAGAGAGATTGGGAGGGTCTCAGAAAATAGGTCTTCATACCTTCTCTTACCCATTTATTTCCTACTATTTTTTATATACTAAGCAGGCTGTAAAACCTAGAATTTTTGTTCTTTTTTTGTTTTTTGTAAATCAGCTCATAACATCTAGGAAGGTCTCTGAGTTGTTTTCCTCCCCGCTGCAGTTTCTCTTGTATCATCTATCTTGTCTAAATGTGAGCAGGAGTGTTATATGCAGAGGAAAAATATAATCTGAGCAAATCCAGTTCAGTCTCTCTGTATTACCATTCGTTCAGAATTTTTCCTAATTATGTTTAATTAAACATAATTAGACATCCCACTTTGCTCACAGATATCTTAAGATACTTTTATTAAATTCTTTCATCTGACAGCATAAAATAAACAATGTTTTAGTGTCTTTGAGTCTTCTTTTCTGAAGTCTCTCATGTCATGTAAAACTTTGATTAATACATTTATAGTATTTTGTTCTTATAAATTTCTCTGTTGTTGTATGAATTGCAAGCATCACATTTGTGATGGTTAAGGAAAAGACATTGATTTTTATCCCCACTACACTGTTTCCCTTTATCAACACAGTGCAATCAACTGAGGAAAATAACAGCAAAAATTTACAGTGACAACAATAAAATTGCTTTCAATTTTAGAATATTAGAATATTTCCTGCATTCATCTCTACACTGGAAAATTGTAGTCTGTTCCCCTTCTTCCCAAAGTGCTAATCACTGTGACCTTATTTTGTGTCAGGAATATTTCCTTTGATGCCTAGGAAACATCTTGTTCTTAAACATATTTGCTTTTCCATCATTCTATTATTAAACTCAGCAATTAAAAAACTTGTTCTTAAATTAAAAACCAATGAAAAGGAAAGATTATTCAACAATTTGGACAACTCTGTCAGATGTCATTCTCAGTCTCAAGGAAAAGAAAATGAAATGGAATTGAGATTCAATTAATATCAAATATACACAGAGAAATGAGTAAAATAAATTGTGCAAGGATAGTACTTGTAACTTACAGAGTTTCTATTAGCACAAAGACAGAACAGTTAACTCACAAAGGAAGCCACCTGTGAATCTTCTGATGTCTCCTATGAAAATGAGATGGTATGAGGTGTGGGGCTGGGGCAACATAGCAAAATTTATTTCAAGGTGAATTGAAAAAGAAAATTCAAAGCAGGCCCATATCACTGCTGCTCTTGTGCGACTGCTGCCAAGGTGCTGTCACAGCTGGGCACAGACCCCCACAGTGGAGTAGCCTCTGGTACCATATCACAAAGTGGAGTACCCGGGTTGCAGAAGAAGAACCTGCAGGTCTCCTGGGTAGAACTTCACTTCAGGAATAATGGGAATGGGAGTAGTGCTCCAGCCTCAGTTTCTATTTATAAAGGGGACATGGAAAAAGTACTGCTAAATACCTACCATGAATCTGGACAAAGTAGCTCCAAGAGTTATTACTATGACAGTCCACCTTGCTCACAGACATCATAAGATACTGATAGAGCTTCTGAAATGAATACACGTGGCATTGAAGAAAAGAATAGCTCTCAATTCGAGGGGAGTTACATTGAGAGAAGGAAAGAAGTTAAACCCATCTGGAAGAAAAGCTCAGACTGAATATGAGATTGGTCGTCAGCTAGAAAATGTACCCTCTAAAGAGCTCCTCTTTAAACACCTGAAGCCACTAAGCTTTCTAAGTATGAGAAACATGAGTGTTACCAAGAAAGGGGGCATTTTCTCAGCAGAATTTCTGAAGGTTTTTCTTCCATCTCTGCCACTGTCTCATCTATTAGGCACTGACCTGAGGATCTACACTGGAAGGCATCTGACAACCTCTACCAGAACTTTTGATGAAGAATTGGACTCAACTTTGCTGATGTGGCAGGGATTTGTATCTGAGGTTGTAATAGCTAATTTGAAGAACTATCATGATTGTTGGGTGGCTGCACCACTTGTTGATTCTGTACATGGTGTGTTTCTGATTAGTAAAGTGAAAAGAATAGACATTAAATCATCCTGATCTATAATTATAGCTATGGGATCAATTAATAAGCATGACAGACTAATATCTACTATAAGAATTCAGTAGTGAATTTTATTTGGATATTAGATACTTGGAAAAAGTATAATTTTAATATACTAGTCATGATATATGTACTATTTAAATATTTCTAACCTTAATTCATTTAAAACATATATAATCAAAGACTGAATGACACTGTTATTCAAATCACTACATTGCTACACATGGTGGAGCAATAGTGTAATCACAGTACTTTGGAGACTGAGGCAGGAGGATTGCCACCAGTCTGAGTTCAATCTGAGCTACACAGTAAGTTCAAGACCCGCCTGAACCATGTAGACTGATTCTACTCAAACAAGCAAACAAACAAAAAATCATTACATACAAAAAAAAGGGGAAAAAAAAGAAAAAAATATTACTGCATTAAGGGATTTGCCCAAAAGAAATATTGTGACCTTATAATTACACTATTGTAGAATATGTTTAATTTAGATGGATGCAGATTGTCAATAAAGACTATTTAACTATATAAATTGTTTTTAACTAGTAAACAGAGAACAAGGTGTAATTACAAATTCCACTGAGTCAGTACTCTGAATTGTATTTACAGTATTGGGACTCCAGGTAATCACCTTAGGTGGTCAGTTTTCCTTCCTTCCTTCCTTCCTTCCTTCCTTCCTTCCTTCCTCTCTCTCTCTCTCTCTCTCTCTCTCTCTCTCTCTCTCTCTCTCTCTCTTTCTCTCTCTCTCTCTCTTTCTTTCTTTCTTTCTTTCTTTCTTTCTTTCTTTCTTTCTTTCCTTCCCTCCTTCCTTCTTTCTTTCTTTCTTTTTTGTGGTCAGTTTTCTGATGAAGGCATCTATTCAGTATTTTTACTCTTCATTACTCTGGATTGCTGAACTTAATCTCATTGTTGTGCTCAACTTCTGTGTGCTCTTAAAATAAGCTTTATTGTAAGCAAATCTGTGTATCCTATAAAAGACAGGAAATAGCAAAAAAAAAAAAAAAAAAAAAAACTATTGCCAAATCCTTTCAAGATTATTTTTCTTACAATAGGTTAAAAATTGGATACCATGAAAGATTCTTGATTAAACCAGGCCTGTTCCCCATTGTGTCATTCTTTACGTTTTCTACACCTTGAGTTTTAAAAATGCTGTATCTCTGATATGCCATGTATATTATACAGTATATGTTTCAACTTTCCATACTTAATTTAGGCATATTAAATGAATGTAACATTTTAAATTTTAAAAAAGAAAGAAAATTCAACAGTTTTACAAAGGTTAAGGCATCTATTTGATTAAAAAAATTGTTATTATTCTGCAAAGTTTAAGATTAGGTTTTTCACATTACACCCCAAGATTAGTAATCAAATTTGCATTCAGAACCCTTGGCAACAGTTTAGCAGTGGAAGGGTGTATATGTAGTTTTACTATTCATATAAATTTCCCCCAAACTTGTACACTGGGTGCAAACAGTTTTGAAAAGTGGAAAGTGTTTTTGGATCACCAAGTATTTACATAATCCTGGGAAATAAAATTCAACACCAAGTCTGAGGATTAAACTACAAGAGTTATCTAAGATCAAGTTCTAGAAGCAAAGTTCTATGACAAGGAGCAGAGATGGCTCTTGTTAATAGGGAGTCCTGTGGCCAGATGAGACTCACCAGTTGTTTATCTCCAGAAAGTAAATGGAGTGTAGTAAAACATGCCAAAATGATTAGAGGTACCATGATACAATTGTCTTGATATAGGGTTTAGAGGGCTTAAACCTTAGCAGTGAGATGACGCTTCAGAATTTCAGAGGCAGAACCAGTAGGACTTGGTAGTTTTTTTCTTTTTTTGGATACTGGTGATGGAATGCATGATGTGTGGATATACGGAAAAAGCCCTGCCCTTGGTTTCCTGTGACTGGAGCAGGGAGCACAGAACATTGAGGAGCTTGTCAAATACCCAAGTAGAGATATTTAGAAAGTCATTGGATCAAGTTTAAGGGGCATGCCTCACAGTATGAACCTTGGGGTCATTATAGTTTTGTTATTTGTTAAGTCCCAAGAATTCAATGAGGTGACTCAAAGAAGGTTAAAATTACAGGCCGGGAATGAATAAAGTTTTCAAAATCAAATGTTTAAAAATTCTTTTTCAGCTGGGCGTGGTGGCGCATGCCTTTAATCCCAACACTCGGGAGGCTGAGGTAGGAGGAGCGTTGTGAGTTTGAGGCCGGCTTGGGCTACAACGTGAGCATAAGGCTGGCCTGAGCTACACAGTGCTACCCTGCCTCAAAAAACTAGGGCTGGGAGTTTGGCTCAGCAGCTTACATGCCTGTCCGGCAGGCACGAGGCTGTGAGTTCAATCCCCGGTGCCGCAAAAATAAATAAATAAATAAATAAATAAATAAATAAAATTCTTTTTCAATCAGAAATAATGTTACTGCAAAAAAATTGAAAAAGAAAATTCAACAGTTATGTAGAGGTTTAGGCATGTATTTAGTTAAAAACATTGTCATTATTCTGCAGAAACTTAAAATTAGGTTTCTCATATTACAACCTCAGGTTAGTAATCAAGTTTGCACTCAGTACCCTAGGCGATTACAGTGAATGTTAAACAGTGGCCAATTTAGCTGTTGTAATTCCCTGAAAAGAAAGGAACAGAGAACAAGTCTTGTCCTTTTATGGGATCTGATAAACTTTTTCTAATGCTTCAAGTTGCTCCCCATAGAGAAACTTATTGGGGTGCCACAAAAAAGTTCTCTATGAAAGACTGTAATTTTCTCAGTGGTGACAAAAAAGTGATGTGTGTAGCAAATATTTCTACCGCAAAGGTATGTGGAATGATTTTATTTTATTCCTGATGATAACTTACATACTGATATAATGGAATAATAATTCTAAATAGGTTTTTAAAATATTTTATGTTAAGATGACATTGCTAATTTATATTTCTTCTAAATTGAATTGGCATTAAAGAGAGCCATTTTCACAACAAGCACCTGTATTTAATGATGTGGTTGATTATAGCAAAGTACTTGTGAAATTGTTTTTGCCTCTTTTCCTTACATATTTTTGTAATTAATTCTCATTTGCTGAGGGTTTGAGTAATGAATTCTGTCATATTTTATAACAAAAATGATACACTACTTTGAAGCAAGATAACTTTGTAGCAGTGTTTTAAATAAAACTATGAAATTTTATTAACATATGCTAAACATTGTTTCCTTTCATTACTGTTTCTGTTTCATAGATGATAAATATGAGCTATACTAACAATATGACACAAGATCCTGCAGAAGCTGGCCTTTTTTTTTTTTTTTTTTTTTTTTTTTTTTTTTTTTTTTTTTTTTTTTTTTTTTTTTTTTTTTTTTTTTTTTTTTTTTTTTTTTTTTTTTTTTTTTTTTTTTTTTTTTTTTTTTTTTTTTTTTTGCGGCACCGGGGATTGAACTGAAGCTGGCCTTTTCTATTTCATCAGTAAGATACAGCGACTTTTGGCATATCATGTTATGAGTAAAAACCTGTCCTAGCACAACCTGGGAATCTCTGGCAAGTTCTGTGAATAAGCCTAATTTAACTACATGGATTTCGCTTGCATCTGTTATCTTAGGAATCTGAGATACTCTATGTGTTATGTTCTCTTTTGTAAATTAGCCAATCACAAATGTTACTTCTTTTGAGGGAAGGGCATATTGTTTTAATATATTTTGAGCAAAATGGCTAAGACACTGACTTAATTCTTCAGTAAACCTTTATAAGAACTCCAGAAAAAAAGTTAAATTTTGCATTTAACCCAGATAAGTGCAGAACTAGAACAGTTATAATGAAACAGGGAAAAAATTCTGTTACATTGCACAAGTGTCAGACCCACTCTGGATTGGCACAGCTAGGTATAATTTGTAGAACACACTCAACTTTCAACTCTACCCTTACAAGGGAATGAGATGTTAATGTGAATTCACCTTTTCAGGTGATTATCCAAAGAACAAGTTTCTATTCCATCTAATTTACAGTGCTATGGGCAGCCAGCACAGTTTGGATACGTACAGCCACTGAAAACTAAGAAACATGCAACTATAATAATATAGCCCCCAGAGAACCTGAAGTACTGCAAACACACACAGGAGGAAATGAAGAGATTTCAAGCTATTAAAAAAAAAAAAAAGGACACTCTGCCTAGCTACCTGGGACCGGAAGGCCTTGGCCCCCATCCAGTTAAGGCAGAGGCTCCACCAGCACACCCCGGGAGGCCACCATCGCTGGCAGCACACAGGATCTGGCTCTACCAGGTCCCGCAACTCAGCGTGACCCAAGACTCAACACAACCCTCAGGGGAATGCCCAGCCAGCCACGCAGGACACAGAGCCACATAGGTTCTAGAAGAAAATGACAAAACGAAAGACCAAGAGGCAGTCTCAGTCCCCCAGGCAACTAAGAACAAACCCAAGAGACACTGAAATGGAAGACAGTAGGAGTCACACAAATGGACTTTCTGAAATAATAGAAAATGCAGTAAAGAAACAGCTTGATGAAGCTATAGAAAAATTCAAATCAGAAATATTCTCTCAGCTAAAAAATGAAATGAGAATCATTATTAAAGAAATGTTGTGCATATCTAAAGAAGAGCAAGATAAAAAAATAGAAGAACTTAAGAAAATGATGGAAACTTTGAATGAACAATATAAGACACAAACAGAATGCATGAAGCAGATGCAAAGGGAAATGCAGGAAATGAAAAACTCCATGGAAAGTTTGAAAAACCGCTTAAATGAAGCTGAAGATAGAATCTCAGATCTTGAAGACAGCACGGGAGCTCATGGCCACGAAAGAAAAGATCTCCTAAAAATAGTAAGGAACCAAGAAACAACAAGTCAACAGCTGCAAGACGATGCCAAGAGAAATAACATAAGATTAATAGACATCAATGAAAAAGCAGGGGTCAATACTAATGACCTGCGAAGACTATTCACAGAAATAATAGCAGAAAACTTTCCAAACATGGGAAGAAAATCTGAAATACAGGTAACTGAGGCATACAGAACCCCAATTAACCACAACCAAAATAAATCCTCACCCAGACATATAATAAGGGTATCAGAAATACAGCACAAGAACAAAATACTAAAAGCTGTCAGAGAAAAGAAACAGATCACATATGAAGGAAAGCCTATCAGAATCACGGCAAACTTCTCAACACAAACCTTTAAGTTAAGAAGAGCTTGGAGTGAAGTATTTCAAACCCTGAAAGAAAATAACTTTCAACCCAGATTGATGTACCCTGCAAAACTATCCTTAAAAATTGATGGAGAAATAAGATCCTTTCATGATAAAGAACAACTGAAGAAATTTATGGCCACCAAACCAACACTACAAAGAGTACTGAAAGACACTCTAGAAAGAGACAAAGATAGCTGCAATCTTAAGAACAACAACCAAAGGAAACCACTAAGCAGGGCAAGTAATTAAACAGAAAATGTAGAAAACCAACAATAGAAAGATATCATGACAGGGATGAGCCAGTATGTATCGGTTATATCAATCAATGTAAATGGTCTCAACTCACCAATAAAAAGAAACAGACTAGCAGAGTGGGTTAAGAAACAACACCCAACAATATGCTGTGTACAAGAAACACATTTCACTCAAAAGGAAATTCACAGACTCAAAATCAAAGGCTGGAAAACAATACTCCATGCAACAGGAACCCAGAAAAAAGCAGGGGTTTGCAGACAATGCAAACTTCAAACTGAGAATGATCAAAAGAGATAAAGAAGGTCACTACATACTTGTTAGGGGAAAACTTCAAGAGGAAGAGATTACAATCATAAATATATATGCACCAAATATGGGAGCACCCAACTATGTAAGACACTTCTTAATAGACATGAAAAACCAAATAAACAATAATACAGTTACAACAGGGGACCTTAACACCCCACTGTCACAGAGAGACAGAGCAACTGAACAAAAAATCAGCAAAGAAATAGCAGAACTGAATCAAACTTGTGAACAAATGGACCTAGTAGATGTATACGGAGTATTCCACCCATCACCATCAGAATACACATTCTTCTCAGTTGCACATGGGTCATTCTCTAAAATAGATCACATACTGGTCCACAAGACATGCTTAAGTAAATGTAAAGGAACTGAAATAATTCCATGCATATTATCTGACCATAGTGCAGTAAAATTGGAAATGAATGACAAAAAAAACCTACAATAACCGCATAAACACATGGAAATTAAATAATACTCTCCTAAATAACCAATGGGTCACAGAAGAAGTTAAAGAAGAAATTAAACAATATCTACAGTTGAATGAAAATGCAAATACAAATTACCGGAACCTGTGGGATACAATGAAAGCAGCCCTCAGAGGGAAATTTATAGCACTAAACTCTCATATCAGAAAAATGGAAAGCACACACATAAACAACCTAATGCTGCACCTCAAACTTCTAGAAAAAGAAGAGCAAGTCAAGTCCAAAGCCCAAAGAAGGGAGGAAAATATTAAGATTAGAGCAGAAATTAATGCAATTGAAACTAAGAAAACAATACAAAGAATTAATGAATCGAAGAGTTGGTTCTTTGAAAGAGTAAATAAAATTGATAAACCCCTAGCCAACCTTATCAAGAAGAGGAAAGAAAAAATTCAGATTCATGCAATAAGAAATGAAAAGGGTGAAATCACTACAGACCCTGTGGAAATACAGAAGATCATCAATACCTACTTTGAAAACCTTTACTCACATAGATTTGATAACACAGAAGAAATGGACAGATTCCTAGAAACCTATGAATTACCAAAGCTGAATCAAAAATATGTAAAGCTGATGAATAACCCAATATCAACTTATGAAATTGAAAATCTAATTAGAACCTTACCAACAAAGAAAAGCCCAGGCCCTGATGGATTCACTGCTGAATTCTACAAGAAATTTAGGGAAGACTTATTCCCACATTGCTCAAACTCTTCAATGAAATTGAAAGGGAAGCAAGTCTCCCTAACTCATTCCTGGAAGCAAGTATTACCCTAATACCAAAACCAGAGAAAGACCCAATGAAAAAAGAAAATTACAGGCCAATCTCCATAATGAACATGATGCAGAAATCCTCAATAGAATACTGGCAAATAGAATACAGCAAGTTATCAGAAAGATTATACACCATGATCAAGTGGGATTCATTCCAGGAATGCAGGGATGGTTCAACATATGCAAATCAATATATGTAATACACGATATCAACAGGGCCAAGGACAAGAACCACATGATCATCTCAATAGATGCAGGAAAAGCTTTCGACAAAATCCAACACCCATTCATGATAAAAACCCTACAAAAAATTGGAATAGATGTTCTTTACCTCAACCTGATGAAAGCTATATATCATAAACCAACAGCCAACATCT
This sequence comes from Dasyprocta punctata, assembly GCA_004363535.1. Taxonomy (NCBI): domain Eukaryota; kingdom Metazoa; phylum Chordata; class Mammalia; order Rodentia; family Dasyproctidae; genus Dasyprocta; species Dasyprocta punctata. Next base: position 12,482 of record RJWM01017453.1, on the reverse strand, counting down.
TACTGAATGGAGAAAAACTGAAAACTTTCAACTTAAAATCAGGAACAAGACAAGGATGTCCATTATCACCACTCCTATTCAATACAGTCCTGGAAATATTAGCCAGAGCAATTAGATAAGAGAAAGAAATAAAGGGAATAAGAATAGGAAAGGAAGAAGTGAAATTATCATTATTTGCAGACGATATGACACTCTACATAGAAGACCCCCAAAAAACCATTATAAAACTTCTAGAAGTAATAACCAAATTCAGTAATGTAGCTGGATACAAGGTGAACACTCAAAAATCAATAGCATTCCTGTACACAAACAACAAAGTCACTGACAGAGAAATAAGGGAAACCACACCCTTCACTATAGCATTCAAAAAAATGAAATACTTAGGAATCAATCTAACAAAGTAAGTAAAAGTTCTATACAACAAAAATTACATTTCTCTAAAGAAGAAAATTGAAGATTTCAGAAAATGGAAAGATATTCCTTGTTCATGGATAGGAAAAACAAACATCATGAAAATGGCCATTCTCTCAACATTATTATACAGATTCAATGCAATCCCAATCAAAATACCACTTGCCTACCTCACAGAGCTAGAGAAAGCATTCCTAAAATTCATCTGGAACCAGAAAAGACCTAGAATGGCAAAGGCAATTCTGGGCAACAAAGGTAAGGCAGGAGGCATCACAATCCCCAACTTGAAACTACACTACAAAGCTACTGTGATAAAATCAGCATGGTAATGGAATCAAAACAGACCTGAAGATCAATGGAATAGATTAGAAGATACAGCCACAACTACAAACACACTCAGCCACCTCATCTTTGACCAAGGGCCAAACAGGTACATTGGAAGAAAGACAGCCTCTTTAACAAATGGTGCTGGAAAAACTGGCTTTCTATATGCCGTAAACTAAAACTAGATCCATGCTTATCACCATACACTAAAATAAAGTCAAAATGGATCAAAGATCTGAATATAAAAACAGAGTCTCTAAACTTACTAGAAGACAGAGTAGGTAAAAATCTTGATGACATAGGTGTAGGCAGAGAGTTCATGAACAAAAATGAAATTGCACGGCAAACACTTCCCAGAATCAACAACTGGGATCTCATCTTACTAAAAAGTTTTTGCATGTCAAAGGAAATCTCCTACAGAGTGAAAAGAAAACCCATGAACTGGGAAAATATCTTAGCCAATTGTCCATCAGACAAATGACTTCTATCTAAAACGTATAAAGAATTAAAAGAAATCAGGCCCCTAAAATTCAAGGACCCAATCCAAAAATGGGGATCTGAGATGAATACACACTTCTCAGAGAAAGAAATACAAATGGCAAATAAATATATGAAAAAATGTTTAACATCAATTGTCATTCGGGAAATGCAAATTAAAACAATGCTGAGATTTCATCTCACTCCAGAAAGAATGGCCAAGATTAAAAAATCAAGCAACAACAAATGCTGGAGGAGCTGTGGGGAGAAAGGAACTCCACTGTTGTTGCGAGTGTAGACTGGTGCAACTATTGTGGAAAACAGTGTGGAGATTCCTCAAGAAGCTAGGATTAGAGATCCCATTCAACCCAGCTATCCCACTTCTGGGCATTTTCCCAGAAGAACTGAAAACATCATACCACAGTGATATCTGTGCACCCATGTTTATAGCAACACAATTTGTAATAGCCAGGTCTTTGAAATAACCCAAGTGCCCATCAGTCAAAGAATGGATAAAATAGGTGTGGTATTTTTATACAATGGAGTACTACTCAGCTACTAAGAAGGATTGCACTGAGACTTTTATAAGTAAATGGACACGACTTGAGACCATACTCATAAGTGTGATAAATCAAACCAACATGTGTAAATTCTGTATTGTCTCCCTAGTGTAAGAAACAGAAAAAGTATATATGATCCAAAATCTATAATAAATACTATATAAAGGTAAAAAGCAGCTCGAAGAGCAAAAGTAATTGGGAAGGGGAAAAGGGGAAAGAGAAAAGGGAAAAAGAAAAGATATAAATCTGTATATATGTATATGTAAGAAAACTAAAATGAACACACTGCTGAATGTATTCATTATTGAGAAAGAACAATTAATACTCATATGATTGGATCAGTTTTACATGTCTATATCTGTTAATGTAAGTAACCATTTTGAAGATAACAATACGCAGTATTGTAACCATTGTCAAGTTTCTATCATCCTGTTTAGTAAACCTGCAATGTTACTGTTGTGCATTTACTCTAGTCGTTTGTTTGTCTGTTTTGCTTGTTGTCTTTGTTATATATGTCTTTTTTTTTCTTCTTCGCTTAAAAAAAAAAAAAACTCGGCAAATCTCTCCAATTGAGGTATTACATGTACAAACCAAAAGATACATATCCCCAAAAGCCTTGCAACCCTACCAGAATCTTTTGTAAAGCTGGAATATTGGTGAATGTCCTTCACTGTACAAGGATATTACGTAAGGAAGAGAAGGGACAATCTGTAGGCTTACCTAAAAAATGGAGATCTATTACTTACGCAAGAAAGCACTCAAACTGAAAATCCTAAAGATGCTCAATGAACTACAAGAACAAAGTGAAAGTTGTATAAGCAAAATAAAAGATGAGAAGATACAAATTATAAGAACATTAAATAAATTGTTGAACTAAGGAATAGTTAAACTAAAAACTTACCTAAAAGAAGGTAAAAGAGCAATTGAAGCAAAACAATGAATCAGCAAGTTTAAATAGAAGCCATTTGAAATTATTGAATGAGAACAACAATGATGACAACAACAAGGCTGAAAAGTGAAAAATATCTAAGAGACTCAAGGAACAACATCACATAGACCACATAATGGGAATCTTTGAATAATAACAGAAATAGTAGGTGAACAATACATTTAAAAAATAATGGTTTGAAGCCTCCCAAATTTATCTGGGAAAATAGTAATGGATTCATAAAGTCCAAAAATCCAAACTAAAAATTTGAACTCAAAAAGATCTACCCTGGTAAAGCAGCAAAATAAAGATTCCATGTCAGATAAAAAAGAGCTTTCACAGTATTATCTGTTAATTTTTCAGTACAAACCAGAAGAGGATGAGATGGAATGTTGAATGTTTCAAGGGGCTAGCAGTACAATGTTCAGGAAGCCTGAGTTTGAGCCCCAGAATACCTTAAAAAATCGAACAGGAAAAATTGCCAGGCAGAGTACTGCATTTGGCAAAACTGCCTTGTAAAAAAAATGGGGAAATAAAGAACTTGCAAGGAAAACAATGTCTGAGAAATTTCCTTACTGTCTGTCTTTCCTCACAAAATATAGTAAAGTAAGCCATTCAAGTTGAAATCAAAGTGCCCTAGACAGTAACACAAAAGCATATGGAAATATGCAGGTTGCCAATATACATAAATAGATAGACAAATGCGGACTTTTATAATACTGGCTTTACGTAAGTTATTTTTATATCAAGCACAGAAGAGAAAAATAATGCATCAATATCATTAAAAATATACAATTCATTGATATAAGTTAGTATACAGACAAATACAGGATCTTGTAATACCATAGTGGTAATATATTAAACTACTTTTAATTCTCATACAGAAGGAAGAGATAAAAGTATAAGAATACTTATAACTACAAAGCAACTTAATGTAAATGTTTTAAAAATCTAATTTTCTCTAATTTGCAATACAATAACAAAATAAAGTACATAGGAGAAATGCAAAAGAGTAATGTTTTCATATGTGATTGAAGATATTATCAATTTAAATTTCTATACCTATAAAATGTTTCATGTAATTCTCTGGGTAACCACAAAGAAAATATCTGTGGGTGATATTTAAAAGTCAGTGAGTTGCTTTTAGTATGTTCCATTAATCCTCAGGTTTACTCTTTTACCAATATCATGCAGATTTTAGTCACTTTATCTTTGACAAAAGTGCCAAACACCTTCACTGGAAGAAAGATAGCCTGCTTAATAAATGGTGCTGGAAAAACTGACTTTCCACATGTCAGTGTTTAAAACTAGACCTGTGTCTTTCACCATGCACTAAAGTAAAATCCAAATGGATCAAAGATCTAATACTAAAACAGAAACACTAAAACTGCTGCAAGATAGAATAGGTAGAACTCTCAAAGACATAGATGGAGGCAAAGACTTTATGAACAACACTCTGATTGCCCAGGAACTGTCATAAAGAATCAACAGCTGGGATCTTGTCCTATTGAAAAGCTTTTGCACAGCAAGAGAAACCACCAACAAGGTGAAGAGACAACCTGCAGATGGAAAATACATTTTGCTAGCTGTTCCTCATACAAAAAGGGTCTATCTGGAATATACAAAGAATTCAAAAAAATAGATCCCCCAAATTTAAAGACTCAGTTCAGAAATGAGCATCTGAAATGACTAGACATTTCTCAGATGAAGAAGTAGAAACAGCAAATAAATATATGAAAAAATGTTTAACATCGTTGGTGATTTGAGAAATGCAAATTAAAACAACACTGAGATTCCATCTCTGGAAATAATGGCTATTATTAAGAAATCAACCAATAACAAATGCTGGCAGGAATGTGGGAAAAAAGAATACTTCTCTACTGTTGGTGGGAATGTAGACTGGTGCAACTGCTATGGAAATCAGTGTGGAGAGTCCTCAAAAAACTAGGACTATGGGTTCCATTCAACCCAACTATTCCTCTTCTTGGTATCTTCCCAAAAGAATTAATAGCATCATACCACAACAATATATGCACATCCATATGTATAGTGGTACAGTTTGTAATAGCTAAATCTTGGAAACAGCCCACAGCCACAAATGTCCATCAACTGATGAATGTATAAAGAAAATGTGATTGCTTTTGTACAATGGAGTACTACTCTGCCATAAATAAGGTTAAACGAGACATTTCTAGCTAAGTGGATGCACCTTGAGGTCACACCCCTAAAGGAAATAAATCACACATGTATGTGTAAATAACACATTGTTTCTCTGGTGTGAGAAGCTAAAAGTGTAGTTAGTAAGGCACAAAATTTTATAATAAATATATGAAATAGGAAGAAAATGTTAAAATGAGAAGGGAAGTTAGGGAAGGGGAAGAGGGAAAAAATAATGACAAAAGAAGGGAAAATGGCAAAAAAGTTTTTGTAAATAGGGAGGAGAAGAGTGGCTGAAGGGAGGGTATGGTAATGGGAGAAAAAGAATCAAGTTATATCATGTACAGGCACATATTCCCTATAATGGAAGTGGTCATTATGTATACCTAAAATTTAGAGATTTAATTAATAAAAATAAATAAATAGATTGATAGATGGATAAAGAAAAGTCAATGAGAAAAGAAAATACAATGCCAAAACCTGTGCAGTGGGCTGCCTTGAAATTTTCTCTGCCAGATTAATTTGTCCATTGCACTTTCTCTCAGTCTCCTGCAAAGTCTTAGGACCTGGTGGAAACATAGATAAATTTTCTGCCAATTTGTAACACATGTGGTCTTGGGTCCAAGTGCTAACAGAGTCCATGATCTCAACTAAAATATCCTGAGTTTGACCTTTACTTTCTGCATTTCTATGAGCATTTTGGTCTTCTAAGCTCTGACCAGAGTCTCCCATCAAGTTCAATTTAGTTAATTCTGGAACTTACCTAGAAGTCATTTCTGATTGTTTCCAAACTCCTCTGCAGATCTAGTTCCAAAGGTTTCTAAGTCACAAGACCAAGTCTAGTCAAAACTCACTTCTGTAGTACCAAAATCTGTCATAGTAACTTTCTCATCACCTTGCCACAATACCTAACACTCACAATTTAAAGGAAAAGCAGTCTACTTTTGCCCATATTTTCAGTCCATGGTTGGCTAGCTCCAAAGCAGGAAAGGAACGTTGGAAGAGTCTAGCAGAAAAAAGCTGCTCACATCATGGCAACCAGGAGACAGAGAAATAAGGTAATAGCCAGAGAAGGAGACAGACCTTCCAGGTAATTCACACAGTGACCTCCTTTTTTTGGCCAGGCCAATCTCTTAACAGCACATTCAGATATAGATTTATCTGTGGATTAATCTGTTGATGTGAACAATATCACCATGACTCAATCACCTTCCAAAATCTAACCTCTGAACTTACGAGGTTTTGGGGAGGCATTCTACTTGTAAATCTTAACACCTAGGATGCTGTCAATTGGAGTGCAAAACAATTTCATCTGATACAGAAAACAGGATGGAGGTTCATCAGAGAATTAAAAATTGAACTGCCATATGATCCAGCAATACTACTTCTGAGTGTACATTTAAAAGAACTAAAAACATGATCTTCAAGAAATATTCGAACACTCATTATTTACAACTTTCAGTAGCTGGAAACAATTAAAATTCTCACCATAAGATGGATGAGTAAACCAAAGCCAATATATACATACGAAAGAACCTTGTTAATCCTCACAAAGAAAATCCTGCCACATGTAACAAGACAGATGAATCATGAGGACATTTACCTAAGTGAAATAAACCAGACACAAAAAGACAAATACTGGATTGTTACCCTTGTATGAGGTGTCCACAGCAGTCATTTTTTAAGAAACTTTGAACAATCACTTCTAGGGTTGGTCATAAACCTTGGGTTCTTTTCTAATCTCATGTCTAGGCTGCTTCTCAAAACACATTGAAAGGGCCAGGGATTAGCTCAGTGGTGTAAGCGCCTGCCTGGTAGGTGTGAGGATGTAACTTTGATCCCTGGTACCAAAAAAACAACAGAAAAGCACAAAACAACAACAACAACAAAAAACCTCAGTCACAGCACTCCTTCCCCATATGTATCCCAGGTGCATGTGTTCTCCTCCCTCAGAAAGTGATCAAGACATGAAGGGAGGGAGAGAGAGGAGGGCGATCATAAAAGAATTAAGATGTGTTACGTACATGCTCCAACTCCCCACAAGGAAGGTGGTTATTATGCAATGCAAAAATGCACTAATAAAAAATAAAAACTGAAAAAATACAATACATTCCAAAACAAAAAGAAAGAAAAAGAAAAACAGGCCAAGAAGCCTTAAAACTCATGCAAAACTTGAAAAAGAAAAAATGATCTGGGTATGGTAGTGCACATCTGCAATTTAACACTGGGGGGGCTGAGACAAGGGTATTGCCATGAATTCTAGGACAGCTTGGGTTACATAATAAATTTAAAGCTAGACTGAACTGCACAGCATGATTACATTTCAAAAAAAACAAGAAAGAAATAAAGAAGAAAGAAAGGAAGGAAAGAAGGAAGGGAAAAGAAAGAAAGAAAGAAAGAAAGAAAGAAAGAAAGAAAGAAAGAAAGAAAGAAAGAAAGAAAGAAAGTAGAAAAGAAAGAAAGAAAGAAAGAAAAAAGAAAGAAAAGGCAATGGAAAACAGTACTTACGGAGAAAAATAAGGCTAGCCCATTATCATGGGATATTTTTTATTGGTTACTGGGTGGTAGTAGGACATGATGACTTGTCACTGGTCATGAGTATGATATTTAAACATTACTTATTCAGAGTGCCCTGGAGTTTGTTCTATGGGCTGCGTATTCCTACATGGCCAGATAATTTGGTGTCACCAACACTGAACAAGGGCAAGAGATGCTGGTCGCCTTTCCCAAGAGCCTGCTTGCATTGCCTCTCTTTCTGTCATGGGTTAGTATCTGTTCATGGTGATTAAATGCATAGGAACTGAGCACCTCTTTGGTTTTCTACACAGAGGTTTTGTTGGTAGCCTTCACTTCAGACAAAAACATAATCCTATATATGGAGTGGATGAGCCAGGCCTTTGCCAAGGGTGAACATAAGACTCTAAACATTTGAACAAAATCAGTTATCTTTTGGTTGGCCCACGTGCAGCAGTAAGTTAAAGGTTCCCCATCGTAGAAACAAGACGTTCCTGAGATTCCAAGCATTATATATAGACACTCACCAGCATCCTATTCAGGACAGCATAATTATTGTTAGGAGCATGGTGCAAAGTTGAAGAGCTGCAAGTGTTCTTAAATCTCTGTATTCATTTCCCAGTACCTCATGGACAGTGGTTTCTTTTATTACAAGCATGGTTTGTAGAATTCCTCTCATGAAATAAATTTCTTTGTCTAATGGCATAAAGAGTTTTGATATGCAAAGTAAAGCAAGTTATCAAATATTAGATATAAAAACAAAGATGATTCTTGTAAGATATAGACACATCACTGAAAGAATGGAAATGTGGAGTAAATGACATTCCATACCTCTTAGTGGGTAGCAGGTTAACTAGGTTCAGAAACCTCATCCACATTCTTTCCTTGCATAGGTCCCTGACTCTCTCTGTAATTCAGATAGAGGGTACAGATAACACTGATACTTTGAGAAGATAATTAGTGGTGATGGGGTTTATTTGTGTCTACTAGATTAAATGTTCACTCCTAAGTCCTAAACTGTTATCTTTTCAGTGGGTAACTTGGTCCTCAATCTGGTTTAATTTTTCCTACAGTTCTCACACAGTATAATTGCTTTGACTTCAGGGAGACAATCACATCATGAAGTGACCCATTCTATGAGGCTTGCTCTAGCCTGTGGATATGTTTTTTTCCCTATTCATAAAGATGCTTATGTATCAGATCTCATGTTCTTAGAACCCCAAAATACTGCAGAAGAGGGTGGCTCAGGGGTTGAAAAAATTAAAGAGGTAAAAAGAATTAAAGAGGGACAAGATGGTATTAATTAGGGCAGTATCTTAGCCCTCCTCCAATACTTGATTTTATTCTTTCTGCTAAATTTTCAGACAAAGTTTGAGATGTATTGGGCTAGGTGTATGTCTCTGTGATGTTTTTGATAGTAAGTATACTAAATGTGAAGGTACAACTAAATGGAGAAAAATTTAATTGCTGGAATCAATTATTATTTGGGAATAAATATTATAAGATGCTTTGATCATTTTTTTCTTTATTCCAAAACAGTTTACTCTAAATATACACCTGCTTTGCTTTAAGCACAGATGTTTATCCAGTGCTCATTTGTCTGCCTGCCATCATTTTTTTTATACTATGAGAGGGCCTCTATCTTCATGAAGTGTGGTTTTTAACATGGTTAACATTTGAGGCAAAGAAAGTATAATTAGTAAAAATATTCACTGATATCTGGGGATAGGGTAGAAGAAATTTTTAAAACTAGACAAAGAACCCAGGATTTTAAATTTTCACTTAGAAAAAAATATGCAGCTTCAAAACACAGAAGTTAATCATCTTTTTTTTCTCCAGGAAACTCACTCAAAAAAAATTTCTAATGATCTTAAAGACACAGCTTGAAAATTGGGATCTAAACAGGTACATTTTGCCTGTAAATCTGTGCTTCTTCCATTGTCAAGGAAGCAGTAGTATTAGTGGGCAGTATGTTTCAACTTGAAACACATCTAAATGGTTTACATTCTGACATAGTCTGCCAGGTGGGTAACCTAAAAGACAGTGGGAGTACACACCCTACATCATCCATATTGAAGACATATGCAAGATACTATACATGTACCCAGCTCTCCATTTCTTAGAGCGTGTACCTTTAATTTCTACCTAATAAAACTTCTCCTATGCCTTTGACTGATCAGTTCTGAAAATTTTTTCCTCATGATGGGAGTCAGTGAACTTCCAAACATTCTTTATTTAGGGTGACCTAAGTTCCTCACCTCATCTTTGGGAATTCTCAGACCCAGGTCAGTGACAGGTCCATCTTGTATATGTATTACAAAGTATTATTGCATATTAAAGAAAATAACTCATAATAACGTTTTGCTCTGAGCTAGGTTTACTGTGACAGAATGCAAGATGTTTGAAAATGCAGATATAGTTTGCACTGTTTTTGAATTAGATTGAGGCCTTTGCTGAAAAGAGAACAAACTTAAAACAGCAAACACTAAATCTTGTAAAATTAAAGTACAAATGAATTTTTACTCACTAAATTTTTAGATATAGAATCCACCCAGGAATCCTTCTTGCCTTTGGTGGCAAATGTCGAGCAGGCACACAATTCCATAGAAAAGTTATTTCCTAGACACATGTGTTAGTTTCAGTATCTGCAACAGAACTTACTGTAATGAAAGATATGAGGAATAGACCCAACAGTCTTTTTGTAAAGGCAACAAGGCATACGATTTGGATGCTATCAGATGTCCTGGTGCTTTATCTCTTCTTGCAATGACACTGGTGCTGAGTTGGGTTTTCTCTGTCAACAATGCTGCTGCTGACAAACAGTTTGGGTGCTGGAAAAGACCTGTCTGAGTCAGGCCTGGCATTCCTGCTTTTCTGTTATAAACGAAAGGTGAAAGAAGAAGAAAAAAGGAGAGGGACATTATTTCTAATGGATGCTTCAGATGTGACACAGGGACTGAGCGGGCAACCTAATGGGAAGGAAAACCTGTCTACCCAGTAAAGGTGCTTTCTTTCTCTGTGGGACCCCCACCTACCTGTACCTTCCCAGCAACTTGACTGGGACCTGTATACGGGTATATCTCACCCCAAATATAGACATAGTCTCAGAGGGACCCAGAGCCTGACTGTCACAGTGAAGGCTCAGGTTTATAGTGAAGGACTATTCAGTTAATTCCTCTCCTTGTCAGCCTGAGAATCACTGCTGCAACGGTATCAAGGATAGATGGTCTAACAACCTCTCTTACTACCACACTTTGTCTCAAGACGTATCTCAAAGCCTTGGAGAGACAGCCAAGACCATTGTCACTTTACAGTCTCAAATTGATTTTCTCACATCAGCAACTCACCAAAACTGAAGAAGCCTGGACCTCTTGATAAATAAGAAAGGTAGTCTATGTATCTTCCTAGGGGAAGAATTCTGGTTTTGTATAAATCAATTGGGCATAGTATGAAATGCAGCTGCAAGACTTACTGAAATGGCCTCAGAAATTAGTGTGTGCCCAACTCGACCTACTATATAGGGATGGACCTCATGGCTCTGTCTCTTAGCAGGACCACACATCTGTATAGTCCTCTTTTTCTTGTTCAGACCCTGGTTTTTGACCCCTGTCATAGTTCTTGCAAGACTGCATCTTAACAATCACTAATAGGCAATTGTTGCTCTTCTCCGACCCCTGACACAAAACTGTTCCCAAGGATCAGGGTTTTAAATCTTTAATCAAAACTAATTTGTTAGTTGGATTACCATCATAAGAGCAAGTGTCAGGAGAAGGCAGGAGAAGGTTGGCAGTGTGTCATATTTCTTTTTAGGCCTGTTGCAGAACTGGGAGGTAGTCTGTAGAGGGACTGGTCTCTGAAACGGTATCCTGTAGGCTGTCTAAGAGTGGCATGGTTTCTAAGGAGAGCAATTGGGAGGAGGGAAACCCAGTCTTCCTGAAGCTGAAGACTGTCTACATATTGTATAAGGTGCCTTAATGAGATGAACTTTAAGGAGGCAGTTAGCTCTTTCTACCTTACCAGATGATTGAGGCCAGTAAGAAGTATGAAGGTTCCATTGTGTACTGAGTGCCTGGGATACCTCTGGAGTAATCTGACTAATAAGAGCTGAGCCATTATCTGATTGAATGGAGGTAGGGAGGCCATATTGGGGGTTGTATCAATTAGGAGAGAATTAGTGACTGCTAAGGCCTTTTCTGAATTGATTGGAAAAGCCTCTACCCAACTAGTGAAGATGTCAACATAGACCAAAAGGTATTTTAACTTTGCACCCATGGCATGTGGGTGAAGTCAGTCTGCCAGTCCTGGGTTAGGTGCAACCTCATACTTGATGTGAGGGAAAAGGTGGGGGCTTCTGGGAATCCTGAAGACTAGTTACCTGGAAGACAGAGCAAAGTTTTCATGAGGAGACAAAAGAATGATGTGGGCTTGTGAAACAAGGAGGGGAATTTTCCTAGATCTAGGAATCTCCCATCCTTTGTGGGGTAGTTTTAGTAATGTTGACATTCAGAGGGGAAGTAGGCAGCAGTGAAGCAGGAAAGGGTGAAGTACTGATCATTTGTAGTATCTTGAAAGAGATTAGTTGCATCTTTTCTGGTTTTATCTGCAAAGGCATGTCCAATGGCTATGGGATCTGAAAGTCCTTGGTGTCCTCTATAATGAAGTACAGCTGCCCATGTTGGCAAGAGAGTTGCCTGGAGAAGCACCCTAATGCACAGGGTATTGATCATCAAGGATCCCTGAGAGATGAGGAATCGTCTCTGCCCATATAATGGCATGGTTGAGAAGTACATGAAATGCATACTATGTAGATGCTAATCTGTAAGCCTTTAGCCAGTATAAAAATGTAGGTCAGAGCAGACAGTTCAGTCTGTTTAGAGGTAGGGAATGAAGGAAGAGCTGCAGTTTCTATAGCAGAGTCAAGTGAGGTGGTGCAATAGCCTGCCATAGCTGGTAATGTACAGGAAGCCTTATAGGAACTCCCATCAGTAAACCAAGTGTGCTCAAGGGTAGACAAGAGGAAAGTCAAAACATGAGGGAAATGCAACATTATCAAGTGGGTGAGGGATAAACAGTCATGTGGATTTGGCAGAAGGAGGCAGTGTGGGTATGAG
>RJWM01017452.1:0-43085 GCA_004363535.1 Dasyprocta punctata | reverse complement strand
TCAAACATAAATATGAAACATTTACTCTGTCTTAGGTTCAGGAGAAAATATGAGAAGATGTTAGTTGCACCTTACCTATCCCTCTCTTACCCCATAACCACTTCAAAAACTTATCGCCTAACATATGGGAAAACTTAGGAACATAAAGACATAGTTTCAGTAAATTGTCAAGTTTTATAAGAAAGATATGAATAAAGATCATAGGAATTAGGAAATTCTTGCTAGAAGAGAGGCCATTTGTTGTAAATCATAGAAGACCAGTGGGCTACTGGGACTACAGAAAGTTACTAAATCAACCTTTCTTGTTGTCTGTGTCAGTTTGACCGGATAGCACATAATGATTAGAAATTTTGATGTCCTGTTAGCTGGTATCTTTGTATTGATCTTACTATTCACAACACACAAGACTTAAAAGCAATATTCAATACTCAACAACTAGCAGTGAGTGCTGTGGAGAAAGGTGAAGGTGTACGACTTCACTTTTCACCATATTCTTACTTCATTCAAAACATACTTCATAAACAGAGTATTAAGTAATTGAGCACTATTCATCTCTAACCATTAAACTGTGACTTTTATGTACTCTATTATTAATATTTTTAATCTCAAATCTCAGAAAAATTCAACATCAGACTCTCATAGTTTACAAACTTTTCAATCACATTGGTTTGATTGATTAATAGTTCATGGCAGACTCTACTCAAAACAATTACTTCGTTGACTTTTAACAAAGGACAAGACCCTCAAATTGAAAGCAAAACCAGGAAGTTGGTCTGCTACCGGCTTGTAAGGGACAAAAATCAACAACTATTATATCGTAAAATCTTTTCTCAGCCTTATTTATTGCAGTTCCTTCACCAAAAATACAACGTCCATAAACATATGTGAAAATAAAGGATACACTGTTTTATTTTACTGACCTTTTTTTAACCTTATTTTAGATAGAAGTTAGAGAAACAGAGCAACAAATTTAACTGAGTATAGTTAAGGTAAAACTATCATTGAAGTTGAAGAAAAATGTTTTACGGAAATTTCTCTTGATTCTGAAAAACATGCTTACAAAATGTTGCAAATCTCCACCGAATCTGTCCTTTATGTCTCATCCTACTACTTTTCAGCTTACTTGCATTATCTTCGTATCATGGTGATGTGCGCCTCCTATGTGTTTATTTATTATAAAAGCTATTAAATGACAAAATGCATTGCTTAGTGATTTTTGTAAATTAACATAACTACATGAATTGTAGAATAAAGATGGCTTCATACTAGAAGGTGCAAACTTTAGAGAAAATGTGCTTAACACTAAAAAATTAGAAAATCTTTCACATACAAATAGATTAAGGGGGGGAAAATCCATACCTAAAAAAATACTCTAAACTAGAGGACCTTAATCTTGAGGGATTTATACATTTGGTAAAGAAAATATGACATATTTGCCTGTTTAAAGAAGTACATTTTACACTATGAATTTGTTAAAATGACACAGGACTTACTCATACTAGTGAAGTCATTTTTCAAAATTCATTAATCATTCCAGTCATGAATGAGTTCATTTTATAAAGCTTTCTAAATTCTAATACTATTTCTCATTTACCAAATAGAACTTTATTGGGAAAAGATAAGCCCTTTTAAAGGCTGAGGGAATGTGTCCTTTTGTGAACCAAGGGTTATATATTATCACAGAAATAATATATATATTATGAGTCATAAACATGTTGTAACATTAATGTAATAATTTTAAAATGTTAGCATAAAAATGTCTAAAACAACATTTGAAGATATTATGAGAAACTAAATTAAAATAGTAGTATTTTGTTTATATAACTTTTTTCTGTTATTTTCCTCTGACTTCTCAAAACAAGCTTTAAGTGCCTCACAGATTTGAGCCATTGTCCTCAGAGACCACTGTGATACACTGTGCATGTATTCCTAGTATAATACTAGGACTATCAACTATGTACACTGTAACTTAACTGTCTCTGTTAGTGCCTTACATATGACACTGTACGAGGCATTTAAAATAAATATATCTTTGTAAAATACTCATTTTATATGTATATATTTTGAATCATGAATTACAACATTCAGAAATAACTTAAGTAAATAGATCAAATTTAAGTTATTCTTTAGTTTGAGGGACCAAAATACTTATTTTTAATATGTCAAATTTTAGCTATTCGGCATGCCATTTTGGCTTTGAGTGGATACTACCAAAATGGTTTACACTCAGTAGAACATCCCTGGAAATTAAGCTCTTCACTCCTAGACCAGCAGGGACCTTTTATGAAGCTTATACTTTAGAGGAGTTGTATATAGTATTTTTATTAGAATAGAAAATCAGATAAAAGAAAGTTGTAAAGGCTGTTAAGAGAAATGTGTGTGATGGTTGTTTTATAATACTAATTCATCTTTAATGTTTGAAATGATATTTGCAGTTGATAATAGAAGTCTTTTTGTTAGGTGAAGGAAAATAGGGAGGCTTTACCTTTTTAAGAAACACACCCTTACAAGGTTTATAAAACTAATTTCTAACTCTTTCAAAAAATATATCTAAGCAGGAAAATACATGAAGACACAAATCCCAATACTTTAACCTTTTATCGTTTTGCAACTGATGCCCAAAGTGAAAACTTTCTCTTAAAGTTGTAAAACAAAAGATGATTTTAAGCCCACTTTAGTAATAATAAATGGGTACATTGACAACTTAGTACCTTTTTGCTTGAGAATAAGCTAATAGACATGCACAGGGGCAAAATTTTCCTAACATCCAATCTGTACCACATTGCTATGGCCTAGAAGTCTAAATACCTAGTAACAAGTACTTTTTCTATCACTATACTCTTGGGATTTTTTCAAAGTCTTTTGGTCTATTACCCAATTTTCCGCACCTATTTGAGCAAAGTTTGCAAAGCATGATGTCTACACGTTGGATGACTGCATAATCAAATGGTTTTTCACCAGTGGTTACAGAGCAGGAGGCGGGATGTGTTTTTCAGCTGAGAAAGATGACACTGAGAGGTTGCAGAGCCTGTTGTAAGAACTCGTGCAGGCAGCTCAGAGGCAGCGGCCCCAGAGCATGTGAAGTGTGTCCCACAGGCATAAGGCAGGCAGAACCTGGAGGACAGAGAGTAGGGAAAACATCTGGAGGAGAAGGCCTGTGGGAGTCAGGGTAAACATAACCTGAACCGTGTTCCCCGTGCTTCTGCCAAGCGTCTGGTGAGCCTCAGCTAGCGTGTGTAATCAGGACCATTAAGGGGAGGAATTAGAAAATAAAGATAAAGCATGATGATGGAAGGGAGCACTGCAGGAAAGGAGCAAAGGAAGGTGAAAGAGGAAAAAAATAATGTCTGCCGTTAGAGCTACTTAGCCATTTGCAAGACTGAAGTGGGTGGGAAAAAACGAAAGACCAGTGAAAGCAAGGCAGTCGAAGGACTTTAGAAAAAAGACCAAGAAGATGTTCTCTGGGAAGCTGCACTTCAAAGGGAAGGAGAACAGCTGCTTAGCAAGGGTTATATGATGGAAGCCATTAGTATCTGTGAATTCAAAGAAAATACAAAATTAATAGCAGCTGATATGTACATGAGCTCCTAACATTTTGCCAAGTCCTGATAATTTGTTATACTCCAAATATGAGAAAGGGTGATGCTAGATGAGCGGTTCAAACTGAAAAAGAAGTTACTTTAATTATAAAATGGGAGGATAATTTCTAAGTCATGTTGTGAACATTATGATGAGTTTATTAATCAGATCTCAGATTAGAAGTTTAGTTTCTTAGGAATAAGACAGTGATGATAGAGAAATTGTAAAGTAATTAAAGATACTGTACTACAAAAACTGTCTGAATTAAATGCAGGCAAGATTGAGATTTTATTATTGGAAAGGAAGATTTTATGGTAAGTGACTGACGGATTAAAATAATTCCCAAGTATTTTACAGAATATGTATTATACTAGAAAATAAATATTTTGATTCTATTTACTAACTTAAAGTTTAATATTTTATTGTATGTAATTGCACATGGATCCTATTCTGTCTCATACTCGAATCACAAGCAGACACGGTCAAATTTTCTACTGAGAGCCAGAAGTCTAAATTAGATGTGTGCTGACCATAGGCAGCCACTAGAAAGACAAAATTAACCACACATCCTGAAAAACAGAGGCAAAATAGTACTGAAAGGGCCATTGGCACACAGAGGACAGGACAAAGACTTTCCTGAATGCAATAAGGTGGTACCTGGGTGTTCTACTAACAAGTAGTGTATCTACATACTGTATGGTCTAGAGTAAGAAAAGCGACATAACACTGGTTAATAAGGCCCCAGTCCCACAAGTACACATACCTACATAAAAATTTTCATAGAAGAAATGGTTTCATTACCCTGGACAATGTAGAGCTGTACTATTGGGAAAGTTACAAATGTTAAAGTTGGAAAAGTAGCAAAGCTTTTTCTTCATCTAACAAAGAGGAACAAAAATTATTTCGATTCCTCCTCTTAAAGCCAGAATTGTCTCTCATGACAGAAATTGGACCACATGGGCCCATTGGTTCATATGCTGAAGGTTTGACCAACTGGTACTGCTTGTGAGAGGAGGCCTGGGGTTCTAGGAACTGACTGGTCCTGAAAAACTGGATGATAATGCCTTGGGTGAGAGTCATTGTAAGTGACTCATCGAAAGTCTGAAGAAATGCAGACAATGGAAAAAGTTATCATCAATTCAGAGTTTGTCATGGTAGAATTCTAGTTAGTTTTTGAGATTAAAAAAACCAGTGAAAATCAGTCTGAAAATTGATTTCCTCACAGTAAAATTGGTGGAAGAAATAATTACAACATTTATGTTGATCAAAAGAATAAACTTATGGAAAGATTTGATGAAAGGGTCAAATAAACATTAAATATAAAAGACAAAGTTTCAGTTCTACCATCCAATTCCCAATCCCAAAAATTAATATAATAACTATGACCAATAAGTCACAGTTCTTAATCATTAGTTTACAGTAGGAATAAAACTAAAGATATGCGTATTTTTAATGAATTTTCCAAGTAAAATTCTGTGACAAATGTTCTTATAATAATATCTTATAATGAAAATTTTGTCATAGAGAAATTAAATTATTTTCAAATTCAGAATTCAAATCAGATTTGTTTCTTCCAGAAAGCTCTTAGGCATTATGATAGATTTCTCAAAGATTAATTGTTTTTGGTATATTAAAGCAGGAAAAACATCACAAAGCTGTTCAAGAAATTAAACAAGGTAAAGCAGACAAATCAAAAGGACCGTGTATGTTTGTTTACATGTTATCAGAGTAAAAGAGGGTCAGTAAGTGAGAAAAATTAAAAGGCATCTCTTATTTTTTCTGCCTCATGACAAAAATTTTAGGAGCTATTTATATTTGTACAAGAAAGGAAAGAAGGTAAGTTGACATATTTTAGCAAAACAAATTTACCAAATCTTATTGAAGGAAAGAAAGAATAAATAATTAGAATATTTTAAAATTTAATGCTTTTTAGAAAGGCTGAAATATTGAAGCTTCTAAATCCCAGAAAAGTCAGTCAACAACTAAGATTAATAAAATCCCAGAAACATGTTTTGAATGTGATGTTTTGTGTGCTGCATGACACAGGTCAGTTAGAAATAGCTCTGGGAAGCAGAACCATGAGTGATATGACAATAAATTTTACCTTACATGACAGTGTGAGTAGTTAAAGAAGACTGTAAAAGGTTGCTGTGCCTCTGTAGTATTTAAATATTCCTCAAAGGCCCTTATGCCAAAGGCTTGGTCCAGCCTGTGGGACTAACGGGAGATGGGGGAACCCTCAGGAGATAGAGGCTAGTGGGAAAAGTTTAGGTCTCGGTGGTTGTGCTCTTGACGGCGCTATTAGGACTCCATCCCCTACTTTTCCGTCTCTATTTCCTGGCTGCCATGAAGGGAATAGATCAGCTCTTCTTCATGGTCCCTGCTATGACGTACTGTGCACAGTAAAACCTCTGAAGCCATGAGCCAAAGTAAATATTTCCTCCTTTTCAGTTGATTTCCTTAGGCATTTTGTCACACTGATGCAGCTAACACATATGGTAATGACATTAAGGAGGCTATTGGTCAATGGGACCAGCAATCATAGAAAAAAGGCTGAGTATGGTCATTCACAGACTGCAGCTTACCTTGAAACTGGGCATCCACAAACACAACACAGAACTTGTATCAGTGCCACCAAAGACAATGACTAAAATGACTAGCTCTAGAAGCTAGTGTGGAATGAATAAATGATTGCGCCAGAAGTCAGAGAAGTTTCAATAAGGAAATTCATTGAAAACCAAGGAGTGTCAGGCCTGGTTACTGGCCCACACCTAAGAAATAAACTAAAAAATCAACAACGATGTCAACTGCACTGCTGTTTGGCACCCTGCATAATCTTCAGAGCATAACTTCTTCTCTGAATCTTATATAGATATTTTTATGGTGAATCTAAAACTGTAGTGATGACTATTCCGGGAAACAGAGTTGTAACTTAGCTAAATTGGCACAGGATTAAACTATGCCATTTCACTTACTGTCTCCAGGATGATGGCAACAGTCACCTAACTCAGAAGTCCCTGACTCCGGACCTGTCAGTGGCCTGTGAGGAACCAAGCCGCGCACCAGGAGGTGAACAGCAGACTAGTGAGCAGTTTCATCTGTACTTACAGCCACTCTTTGTCGCTGGCAATACCTCCCGAGCTCTGCCTCCTCTCATGTCAGTTACCTAGACATCAGGTTTTCATAGGAGAGAACTGTACTGTAAAGTTCACATGCAAGGGATCTAGGTTGTAGGGTCTTTTGAATCATACTGAAATTATCCCTCCATGTGCACATGCGCACACAAACACACACTATGGGAAAATTGTCTTCCTTGGAACCTGTTCCTGATGCCAAAAGGCCTTGGGGACAACTGACCTAACTGCTTTCTCTGCTACTATCTCCATCCCTTCCTACATAGTCTACACACTACCGTTAGCATTTTTCCTAAAACTTAAAGGAGTATTTGCATTTCAAGAGCAGTTTTACTCCTCTCCTTTTCCAAATCCTACAAAACAAATAAACATGAGAATTTCAAATGTATTGATACTGCTAGAGTCACTAGGCCAGACACTATGCCATTTTGTACAGGTATATTCAAATTAGGTTTACACACGTAAAAATAATTTTAACCTAGAACACACGACAGTTAAAGAAGAACTGTCTTAAGACAATGAAATAAAGGAAGAGCCCAAAAGCAGATGCAATGGTATTGGTATGTTCAAAATCTTATGTCTAGTGATGAGTTGATTGTTTTATGCTTCAAAACTTATAAATACATTGTATTTTTAACATTCAAATTCTAATGCTACTTAAAAACTTTAAAATAACAAAGGAAGAAAGAAATTGGAAAGTGAATTTGGGGACTTAAACGTAAGGAGACCAAAAAACAATTATGTTTGCATAATCTTGTTTTCCACAAGACAGCTCAGTTTCTATTTGCTCTTTCAGTATAATTAGCAGTGCAATAATAACCTCTTTTACTCTAAAAATGTCCCATTTCTAACATTTTTGTCTTTAAAGATTTCTGCTCCCTGAAGACTATAATGAAATTCACTCTCGTGTTATATGACACAATTGACTTTTAAAAAGTGACACTATTCTTGGTGTACCTGACTTGATCCAGTGAGCTCTTATCAGAAACAGGGCTCATCTTGAAAAATGAGACCTGTAGTGTGACAGAGATGTAATGTAAAGGAAACATTTCATTCTTTGAAGCTATAAAGTGTCGTGGCAAATGCTCAATTTTTAATTTGATGCACTATGCATAAGAGTAATAAGAAAAAAATAAGAAAAAAGAATAATGAGAAATTTTAAGTTTAAAAGAGTGCTAAAGTTATTTCAATAATCCTAGCAAAATATACATGTATACAAGACACACGGGTATTTCTGAGAACTACAAACTCTTAAATCAAAGCTGGTGATAAAGAGCCACAATGCTTTACTGACAAATGTGACATTACTGAAGATTTGTAATTTGTTGTTTTGGTGTTTACTGAAACATATTTCCATATTATAACTGCAAGACTCCATGATGGCCAGATATTCAACCTTTGATGGCTTGAAAATAAATAATACAATGAAGTTATCATGTATTATCATTTACGATGTTAGTACAAGTTCATGTTGTAATCTATGGTTATACAAGCATCCCTCAGTATCATCAGGAAGTTGTTTCTAGGAGCTCTCTGGATACCAAAATCTAGGGACACTCAAGTCCTTTAAACAAAATTCCACAGTATTTGCATATGAACTCTGGACATTCTTCTGCATACTTTAAATTCTCACTATATATACAATGTAAAAACCACATAAATAAACATTATACAATATTGTTTAGGGCATGACTACCAAAAGTAGTTCTGCACATGTTGAGTAAACATATTTATTTTTCAAATAGTTTGAACTGGTTGAATCTGTGGATGTGGAATATACAGATGGGAAGAGCTGAAAAAATGTATAAATATATTGGTGCGTGTGTGTGCCTGTGTGTGTGCGAGTGTGTGTACATGTGTGTGGTATGGAGACTGAATCCAGGGCATTCACAATGAGTTACATCCCCACCTCAACTCCATTTTGTTTGTTTGTTTGTTTTTTGTTTGTTTTTGTTTTTGTTTTCCTTTTGACTCCATGTCTGGTTAAATTGTTGAGTTGCCAAGACTGGGCTTGCATCTGCAATTCTCCTTCCTCAGCTTCCCAGGCTACTGGGATAACAGGCAAGTGCCACCGTGCCTGGTGTTTATATTCCTATTTATGTTTCACTGAAAAGATGGAATTAATATCTAAAAGGGGATAATCGTCTACAGAATACATTTGATAGTATACTAAATGTTTCTGTGGGTTTGCTCTTATGAGGAAGTCATTCTGAAGGAGAAATAAAATACCTTGTGATGATTAACTCTTGTTCGAGGGAAAACATACCAAGCGTCTTGGTTCGCCCAGAGACATTCCCCACTGGTCCTTTCTAGCTGAAACAGTTCCCACTGCTGCGACACACAAAGCCAAGTCTAATCGCAAATCAGCGTTCTCACCTGTGATTACAGACAGGGGTATGGAAATCTATTGCACAGTCAACATTCTGTCTCTCTCTCTCTCTCTCATATGAAACTTGAGTCAAACACTATCATTGACAGTTATTGGAGATTAATTTGTCAGTTCTCTGTTGGTTTTTTTAATTGTTTGTTTGCTTCTTGATTTTTCGGGTTTTTTCTCTTTAAAGTAAAAAGAAAAATATTCTTTATTTTCCAGCAAATCTTTTCCATAAACGTCCAGTCAGTAAATATTTTCAGCTTTACACAAAAAAGGGCCTTTGTCATGGGAATTTTGCAGTTACACTCTGAAAGCATTTAGCGAGCATACATGAATAAACCAGTGAGACTGTGTTTCAATAAAACTTTATCGATGAACGCTGACACTGGAATTTCATATAATTTTGTATGCTATATGATAGAATTGCTTTCATAGCTTTTAACCACTCAAAACTTAAACAAAACTATTCTTCACTGACAGGTTCCAAAAAATTCACTGGTATTTGTCATTTGGTACGTGGACTGCAGTATGCGGACAACAAGTCTGAAACAAAGCTCTTGTACAAGGCTCTACTGTTGAGTCTATCTAACAGTCTGACTCTTCGCTTCCAAAGGCTTTGAATTCTCCAATCATTGAGTAACCACATTCCAACCACTCCCTTATTTTATTTATTCCGTTTTTGTTTATTGGTTGAATTGGCTGGAGTTTTCGTTTATAACTATGCTTAAAAGACAAAAATATATTTGCATTTTGGCAATGATAAACAAGTTATGATTATGACTTAGTGGCAAGAAAAATAGTATAAACTTGCAGTAAGAAAACTTTTCTAGCTAGAAAGAAAGTCACATCTGAAGGTGAAGGGGGTGAAGAGTACAATTCACTATTCATTTTGCTGTTTCAGAGTGAGTATACTGGAACTAGGAGTGGTAGTAGGGGTTAGGAATTTTTATTCTCAAACTCACAAGAAATGATAAATAGATATATTTTGAAGGTAGAAGATTTAATAAAGAAATGAACTAAAAAAATCTGCTGAGTCTTTTAAACCAAGTTGTAAATGCAAGCCTTCAGATATGAATAAATTCACTGGGTTCCTATGCATATTTCATGCAACCGTAAGTTGAGAAATTTTCCTGGATAGTAAATTTAAATAGAGTTTGAACCTAAGGCTGTTAAATAACTACATGTACTATTTTTAGACAATATGGTATTTGTAATATATCAGTGAAAATACCTACATAATTTAGTCAGATATTTGACTATTCTATCTCATGGTTCCAAAGTACTAGTGGTGATAAACCTATGGGACATGTGTTATTTTTCTTTTAAGATAAAAATGTTGATGTGTAAGTTGTTTTTTCTAAATAAAATCTTCAGTATTCAGATTTAATTGCGTTATTGGCACTTTGTAAAAGATAAGCATGTTTGGGGTTGCAGCTTGGGAACTCACACTAAAATCTTCACCATCACTGAGCTATACAGATACAGATATAGAGAGAAATAAGAAATACAGCACTTAAGGGCTTGAGACTATTACCTATTAATTAATATATTGTCTCTCAAAATATGTGGGCATATTGGTCCACACATACATCAAGTTTTTGGGTGAAAGAATGTTTCTTAACAGTACCACCTAAAATATCAAGGGAAATGTTTTGTCATATTGGTAATTATTAACTGGTTATAATAAACTAAACTGTTTTTAATATTTTAATTTGGTGCAAACTATCATTTAGCAGCTGCACTACCTAAATAACAAATACCAAAGAACAGTATAACAATGACAAATGTCAGTGATCTGTTTTTCAATGTGAGTCAACCATGGGTGATTTGGTGTGTCATAGGAACCTTTGTTTTGTGGCTGATTTTAAGGAAAAAACAAACAAAAAGCCTTTTGAGGCATATTTAAGTACACTGAACTCTTTAAGGACAATCCCCTACCCCTTGGAGTCTAGGACTTTTTTTTCCATTTGTGATATTTTTATACTCATGACTCTATTCTTAACATTTTTGCATAAATAGATTTAGTCTTCCAGAGGCTATAAACTAGCCTCCCTGCTTAAATTTTCCATGGCCCCTGGATCGGTTCATCCTTTTATTCATAGTTACGAGATGGCTGAGTCTAAGGCAATGTTCCGATGTCTTAGCTTTAATTACAAAATGCATATGTGCGTGAGTACAAAGAAACAGAGCTGCTCTTAAGAAAAAGCAAGACTGTGAGGTCCCCTTTAAGTGTCTTTGGAAGATCATTTAAATGGCTGTCATTTCTACTTGTTCAGCTTGTTCATCAAATTACAAAAATATTTGAGTGAGAAAATTAAATCCTTATTTATCTTCATACTTCCAAAACTGCCATAGGCGGCATTAAAAAGCTTTCAGTTTTTTTCTTAAAAATGTGCACATGGACATTTTCATCTGAAATTTTCTGTTACTGTTGACAAATTTCAAAACTAGACCATGTATATTTACTTAGACAAGTTTTGATTGTATTCACATTAAATCATGTTAAAGGGATTAAAATAAAAATGAGCATAGCTGCACTTGGCAATACTCATAAACAACTCACACATGAGAATCACATACACAGATATGAAAATTTTCGAAATTTCTCTTGGTTCTTCAGTCACTCAAAGGTCACTCTCTTTCCAGTATTGCTACATCTGGGGATTCTTAGAGCATAGTGAAGTTACTTTCTGGCTTCCCTTGTAACTTCTCTGACCAATCATTTAAATTATACATCCCCCTCCATCTTCATCAAAGAAATGCAGGCTGTATGCAGAAAGTGGGATTTTTTGTTTTTCCTGTCTACTATCATTCATAACTTAGTATACTGAACATTACGCATATATCTAGTATATACAGAGTCTTATGTATTAGTAAATTTGATTTTTGTAGTCCATTAGTCAAAACACTTGCACATTCAGAGAACCATCTGACTGTTCTGTTCAGTGGGTCTATGTGTGGACCTTAAGTAAGCTCTCTGGTCACACAGATTCTATTTATTACTATATAGTATATAGATTTACATAATGACATAAAGCCTATGTGATACGATGGTCGAGTACAGGGACCCAAGATTAAGATTGCCAAGGGATAAATCCTGATACTACAAATTCTTAAATTTATGAAATTGAAAAAGTTATTTGCTATGAGCCTCAATTTCCTCCTCAGAGAAATAGTATAATAATGGCGCTGACAGTGTAATAATAGGATTTGATTATTTCTTACATGAGGTACACTCAAAACAGAGTCTGGCAAATATTTTGTACTTAATAAATATTTAACTAGTATCATTCTTTTCTAACTCTTTGATTTCTTCACCAAGGTTTTCTAACATTGACAAACACCTTAAGAAAAGCTCATTGTTCTAAATTTGCATATATTTGAAAAAGTAAACAGTCCATTCTTGCTGGAAACCATTCAAGAAAATTTCAAATAAATTGCCTTACTATTTCTTCAGTTTTCTAAATCTACTCTCAATCTAAAATAGTTTATTTTATTCAATTATTTGATTCAATTATTATGTTTATTTCTATTTAAACATTGTTTTTTCCTACTTTTTTAAGAAAATAAGTTTATTCATGTTTTCAACACACATAGGATTGCCAATATAGTCTTGGATCCTAGATTTTTAAAAACAACATAAATAAAAAGCAGTTTATATCTTCACATAAAGGGAATCCAGTTAAGGATCTTAAAACAAATAGCCATGGATTTAACTCCCATGCCTAAGTCTGGTTTTGCAACTTCACACCTCTCTCTTGCAGACCCTGGGTTCAGCAGAGTTCAGCACATCCAGGACAGAAGGAATCAGTGGCAACGGTACCTTCCCTGCACATGTGTCCCTTTCCCAAGTTTCACTCAGCTCCAAGATGGTACAGACTGACTAAGGATCATCATTAAATCCTTTCTTCCTACTTTTTCTTCCAGTAGATTTACTGTTTCTGTTTTAATATTTAGATCTTTGACCCATTTTGATTTTAGCTTAGTGAATAGCAATAGTCACGGGTCTAGTTTTAGTCTTCCTCATGGAGAGTCAGTTTTCCCAGCCATTTATTAAAGAGGTTATCTTTCTTCCAGTGAATGTGCTTAGCTCCTTTGACAAAGATAAGGTGGCTGAGTGTGTTTGCAGTTGTATCTGCATCTTCTAATCTGTTCCACTGATCCCCTTGTCTGATTTTTCTCTAGTGCCATGCTAATTTCATCACAGTAAGAAAACAATACAAGGAATTAATGAATCGAACAGATGGTTCTTTGAAAGCATAAATAAAGTTGACAAACCCTTAGGCAACCTTATCAAAATAGGAAAGAAAAAACTCAGATTCATGCATGAGGTATATTAACGTTGAAGCACTATGTATTTTCTCTTTCAGATTATTTGTTATTATTTTTTTTTATTTTAAAATGCCTAACCCCTACCATTTTGAGCTATGTGATGCTAAGGACATATTTCATAAGTAAATGCAGTTCACTTTTGTTCCATGTATATTGAGCAGTGCCTGGGCCAGGAATGAAGAACAAGAAATATATATTGCACTGAGAATGCTTGCAGCCTCCTGGGACTCCACAGAATGACTGTGTACAACTGCAAAAAGTTAGTCAGGTGAATGTGAAGGAGATTCATCCACAAATGCAAAATACCAATGTGTTTGTGGAAGAAAGAAAAAGAAAATATGTCCTCTTATAAAATAAACAGTAGGAATTGTATCCTACAGTATGATTTCAGAGCCTGCATGTGTAGTCAGGGTAAGTTCATCTATTATAAACCAGGGGAAGATCTCACCTCCAAGTCATTGAGTGTGCTGGGGGTAGAATTCACTGAAAACAAAAGGCTCAGTCCAGGTTTTGCTCAAAAGAGCAATGCAAGCGTATTTCTTCTGAGGCAAAAAAAAATATTTATTTATAAATTATTTTTTAATATGGGAAAAACTATGGCTTTTGGAATGAACCCACATATTTATATTTTAGGTCAACTTATATGAAACAGTCACCCCATCCTCTCAGCCAAAATAGAACTGGATAATGTGCTTAATTCGCCCAAGAACACAGGGACCCTAACCATTCTTCCTACTCAAGCACACTATCAGGAACACTTAGAAAAATTAATCTCATTTTTCACCCTTCAATACAAATGGACAAATAGTATTTTCATGTCTTGGGACAGTTCAAAAAGAAAAGTCAAAAACAGATAACTGAACTCAGAAAAATCAGTCAGTATAGTTGAGGGAACAAAAGAGAATATTTGAATTTTTGAATTTTTTTAAAAGAGAATATTTGAATTTTAAATCTAATATTAATAAAGGAGAATGTTATGAAAAAGAACTAAGTAAGAAAAATCTCTTGGAAATTAAAATAGACAATTGCTAAAATAATCTTCATGTAAGTAGCTATGAGTCTATTTCTATGTGATAGTAGTAATTGCTAGCAATTATTAGTCTACTACTGCTTATTGAGTCTGTGATTATGACACAATACCTGAAGCTGGATACTTTATAAAGCAATGAAGTTTATTTTACTCAGAGTTCTGGAGTTAAAGAAAATGGTGCCAGCATCAGCTTGGTCCTGTGAAGACCTCATAGCAGATGGCACCACAAAAGCATGAGTTGCCAGAGTAAGAGTTCATATCATCATACAGGAAGCCAGAGCACAGAAGGGGCAGGGCTTGTGGTCGCCCATGTCTTAAAGTTCCTATCCCTATTCAGCCTCATCATACTCAGAACCAAGCTCCATCCTTTGTCCTGTGGGGTGACAAAATCAAATGGTACCAAACCATAACATTAATTTAGTTACAAAATCTTGAAACTTGTTGCTCCATTTCTAAGGTGTCTTTGCACTCACTCATCTCCTTTTCAAGAAGTTATCTGGTGAGTTATCTGGTGAATGGAGCAACTATGGATTTCATTTCACTAATAATTCTTTGTTTTCCCATCAAGATAGTTTCTATTTCCCAAATGATAGCCATTTAAAGATAAAAGATATTTCAAGAATAGTCTTTGACTA
Organism: Dasyprocta punctata; assembly: GCA_004363535.1. Taxonomy (NCBI): domain Eukaryota; kingdom Metazoa; phylum Chordata; class Mammalia; order Rodentia; family Dasyproctidae; genus Dasyprocta; species Dasyprocta punctata. The sequence continues at coordinate 28,001 of RJWM01017452.1, read as the reverse complement.
ATTCAAAGGTTGATCAATTTCTACAACATTAGAATCTTTATTTTCTCCTCAATAAACTGTTATAACAACATATCTGTTCCTCTTATATGCTTATATACACTATGTATAGGCAATGAAAAAGGATAAAAAGAGAAGCAGGAGTATTTCTGTCAAAGTAGGAACCTTGTACAAGGAACTCAAATAACAAACAACTTGACAAATTAGCAAATTTCTTTTAGCAAAAAAATTACTTGAATTAAAAATGTGAAAAGGATCTGAATAGGTACCTCTCAAAAGAAAAACGCAAGTTGGTAATAGATACATGAAAATATGCTCATCATCACTGTAAGCTGAAACTAAGAGATTTCACCTCACATCTGTTAGGATGGCTCTTATCAAAAACAATAAAAGATAACAAGTGTTGGAGAGGGTGTGAACAAAAAGAACCCTTGCACATTGTTGGTGGGAATGTAAATTACTATAATCATCATGGAAAACAGTACAAAAGTTCCAAAAAACTTAAAAATAGAACCACCATATGATACAGTAATCTCACTTCTGGGTATATTATTCAAAAGAAATAAAATCCATATGTAGAAAAGAAATCTATGCTTTAATGCTCACTGAAGTACTATTGACAATAAGATAAGAAATCAACCTTAATTACCACCAACGGATTAATGGATAGAGAAAATGTGGTACAGACACACAGTGGAATACTATACAGTCTTTAGAAGGAAGAAAACCTTGGTGAGTCTGGAAGATATTATGTTATGCGAAATAAACCACACACAGAAACAGATACCACATAATCTCACATATAAATGGATTCCAAATGAGTTGAACTTAAACAAATAGAGTGTAATGTAACAGAGGAACTGAAGGAGTGAGAAGATTGAGGAGATGATGGTCAAAGGACATAAAATTTCAGTTATATAGAAGGAATAAGTTCAAGAGACTTAATATACAACATGGTATGCAAAATAGTAAATACATAAGAATATATTTATCAAAATAATTGAGAGTAGATGTTAAGTGTTCCTACCACATGTGAGGTAATTCATATGTTAATTAGCTTTGATTAGCTCTTCTACAGTATGAAATACACTTTTGAAGACATATTGTGCATAAATGTATAAAATTAAAAATTAAATTGGTCGCAGTGCACAGAATAAATGCTAACACTTTTGATGATAAGAAGATAGGTATAATGAACAGAGATAAAATATAAAGGATGCTGGGTGTGGTGGCACACACCTTTAATCCCAGTACTCAGGAGGCTGAAGTAGGAGAAGCATTGTGAGTTTGAGGCCCGCTTAGGCTACAACGTGAGCACAAGGCCAGCCCGAGCTACATAGTGCGTCCCTGTCGCAAAAAAGTAGGGCCAAGAGTTTGACTCAGTGGTTTAAGCACCTGCCTGGCAGGTGCGAGGTTGTGAGTTTATCCCTGATGCTACACACACAGAAAAAAAAAAAAAATATATATATATATATATATATGTATGTATCATACAGGAAAACAAAGATTCAGGTTAGACCAAAGAGATAAGTATTATTACTTAAATTTGCAAGGATAAATAATTTGAAAAATCATAATCATTTCCTTATTAAGTTTGGATAATGATGACTTACAAAAATGAGCACTGATACTCTACTAAATCCTAAACATTCAGTGTACAGAGACAATAAGCATTGGCTAAAGGCAGTAAATCTATAAACATAAAATCAAAAGAAATAGAATTAGGTAAATAGCTCAAATAAATTTAAGAATGAAGAATTACTTCAGATATATCTTCCACTTTATTAGTGCTATAGCTAATGTGTTACTTAATACTACAATTTAATTATTTTTCAGTTTAAAATTCCATTTGTGTTGCATGCTTATATTTGTGATTCTTTTACTTAATTTGTGTATATAGCCTTTTCTGTATTCTGATCCTGACAGTCCAATATCTGGAGTCCTTGAATGTCTAAATCTGCTGTCATTTCTGTTGTCACTAATAGTGTCTTGTCTTCTCATGTGTTCATTGACCTCTGTGAGGACTTTGAGTTTAAAATACATGAAAGTATAGCACAGTGGCCTAGGCCCATAATCCCAGCACTCTGGGAGCCTGAGGCAGGAGAACTGATAGCTCAAACCCAGCTTGGGCAAAGCAGTAATTTAATTAGATGCTGTGTAAAAAAAATTATATATATATATATATATATATATATATATATATATATAGTAAAAAGGGCTTGAGATATAGCTCAGTGTGGAGTCCTTGGTTTTAATCTTTAGTACTGAAAAACAAATCTTTGGAAGTTCTGAAGAATGAACCAGTTAGAAAGGCCATTCCTGGGTCTGCTCAGAACCAAAGGGTTATGGAGACATACCATAATTTCAGTCATCCTGTCACATGGGAAAGGAAATCACAGATTCAGATCACTTCCTCACAGGTGACCCAAAGTATGTATCTGGATACCAGTGCTTCTCCGAGCATGGGGGTCACAGCATCCCAGCCTCCTGATCCCTAACACGTTCTCTACTCAGCTCCTGATCTGTGCACTGTTTTTGTTTCCCTGTTTAGTTTTGGATGTAGTAACAGAAGATGTTCCTAGGAGGCAGGAAGAAGACTATGATTCATGTTAGATCTACTTCTACAGCTGGAGTTACTCTACAGTGGTGGCGGCTAACCTGCTGCACATGGGCCGCCATGGGCTGCTTGTATCAGTGAGAGCTCTAAAAGGTTCATCATCACTGCTGTGGAGCCTCTAGCCCACCATATTGCCAGAAGCAGATACTCGTTCAGCACACTTGCATCTCACATCCTAACTATTCTGTGTCTTGTTCATCCCATGCTACTGTGTTGGTTGGGTCTTTCTTCTCTCTTTAATATCACCCACTGAAAGCCAAAAATAAGAAGCATACGTAAAATTTTACATCATAAGATAGGACCACAGAAAACCAAAAACTTTAATTATGTATTTATAATATGTAATGATTTATACATTTCACTTCAGTTTGGAACAGCTTCTCTTAATCTAACAAATAATAATAATCTTTTTGCTGCAAACCAATTTAATGTATATTTCCCTAATTGTGTAGGGATTGTAATCTTTTTTACAAAGCCATATATGTGCATATTTATATGGGACAATTCCTATGACAAGATAAATGTCTTCATTCCCTTTTTTCTCTTTCTTCTTTTCCATCACCTCTAGATAATATACATGTATCAATAAATGGGACACAACTGGGTTATTATGACATTTCATCAAGTGTGGAAAAAATCAAAGACTATCTTTTAGATTTCTGTCTTTAAATGGTCATTATTTGTGTAGGTAAATAGTTCTGCTATTAAAAAATAAAAGACTATTTATGTCATTAAAAAAACTTAAAAGATAGTAGATTTTGAAATTTTTAGTAAACCCAATCATTAAATAATATATTAAGAAGAAACATTCAGATTCAGCACCCCCAGAAAATCCAGGGAACTGATTCCAAAAACACAAGGCCGTATTCCAGTGCCATTTTGGAAGTCAAAGAGCTATGTTCTGGGAGAGGGTTGCATAAAACGTATATCACAGGTGCACAGATTCACAATGTTTGTGATATTACTTCAAGTACTTTATTATTTCATCCTCCAATACTGAAAGTTTAGGCATAGCCTTCTTCTAAATCAAACACTCCTTTCAAACTTTGATTGCATCCTGAAAGAAGTAACAAGTTTGGAGAATAACACAAAACCATATTTCTCTGTATGGCAAGTTAACAGTTCAAGCACATACTATGTGACAAAAAAACTTTTAAACATACCTTGATAGATCATTAAGCATGTATTATAATGATAAATAAAGTCAATAGAAAGCATGAAAAAAATCTGTATAACTGTAAAAGAGGTTTACAAACAACCTGCATGATTTAATCCATACATTTAGACAGAAAAAAAATCCTTTTTCCAAGACCATTTTTGCTATGTCCCTTGATAAAAGTATATTAAAAATTCATTAAGACTATATCTATATTTCAGAATGTGCACATTTTCAGAGTGTGGGATGCATAAAGAATCTGTGAAGATATCAATGAGATTCATCAGCACTAAGGCAAATCAATCCATTTCAAAGGCAGATAAAAGAGAAAAAGGAAATAGGGGAGACAGGACAAGCACTAGATAGTTTATACAAGCATCAGGGTAAATCATAGTGCCTGAATCCTTTGATTGTGCGCAAACAACATTTTGGAGTTACAAAGCACTTCCAACTGTCATCGAACTCCTTTAACATTTGTGGTACCTTCACACACTCTGTACTACTTATGTCAATATTTTTATCTTTTAATGACTCATTCTTTTGATATACTTATCATTTTTAAGAAATCAAGATTCGGATATATTTATTTTATTGTTATGTTCATAAAAACAAATATCAATTCAAATTAAAATAAATTTGTTCATGTGCCTGCTCTAACACTATTTTCATTTTACCAGTGATACATTTAAGATTCCCTTGGGAAAGTTATCATGAACTATATGATTTGCATGCTGTACATATTTAAGTTGTATTTTTTCAACAATTATGTGTTATTTCTCAGTACTCACTAAAGATAAGTAATGCATGAATAAAAAGTACAGCTCAAGGGCATGAATTAAGAAGTGTTTTGTCTTTAAGTACACTTGTGGAAATAATTGTCAAAGACTTATGGAATGTCCAAGACATCAAGAAAAAGGAGAAATGAACTAACAATGCTACCCTTTTTGAAAAATTAGGTTTATGTTGAATATTTGATTGTACACAATTTTCAGACTGATAAAGCATGTGTCCTTTCCATTTCAGACTTAGAGTGGGTCTATTCATATTTTTTCAATGAAGATAAAATTTCAAAGCACAGCTTATTTGTAAGGAAAAATGACACTGTTCTCTTAGGGTCCATGGGTGTAGTAGACTGATACCTCCTAACTTGATAAATCAAATGATAAAAGACCACAAGAAAAACATCTGTGACATAAGGAATTTTTCCAGCCTCTTTTTATTACCTCAAATATTTTAGTGAACAAAACTGAATAGAGTCCATAAGTTCATTGCATTTCAAAACCTTATAAAGATACAAGAAAAAACTTATGTGCAGATATTCAATCTGGTCCTAATGTTTGCAGTAGCCATATTATTTAATATCTTAAGCAAGGGGCACTTATGAACTATTTGAGATAATCAAAAAAGAAAAGATGACATCATCCAAAATAATGCAGTTTTTTCTCTAGGGTAACAGCTGTAAGAAGGAAGAGTTAAAATGCACAAGTATGTATAATATGTATATATATAATATATTATTCTATGCTACATATATATAAAATAAATTATATTGCATATAATGTTCTATTTCATATTTGGTTAAATCTTTCCCAAAGAAATCTTTCAATGGAAGTTTTCAAAAGGAAAAGAAAAAAAATGGTGATATTTAAGAAGATTTTAATCATTTAAATTACATATATTTTACATCTCATTGCGTCAAGATTAGAAACATATTTTTAGTATCCTAGTAGAAACTGAAATACAGAAAAATAATAAAGCATAAGGCAAAAGACAAGGATAAAGAAAGGGAAAATGAAAGCCATAAAGGACATCAGCAAGATGAAGAACAGGAAGCCTCCACTTGTATTTCCCCGTAGCAACAATAATCTCACAGCCATCCACAGACAAGGTGGGAGTCTTGGGACTCAGTCAGGAGGATATAAAATCCTGATAAATCTCAAGACATGGATGTCATCTTGAGAAGAATGACTGGAGACCAGCTGGCAGATTCTAGGACAGTGATCCTGGCCTCACCTCGAAATGGACCTATCCCCAGTATACTTGGCTATACCCCCATTTGGCCTCACTAGTAGAACAGTTATCTAAGGAGTCAAGAAAATAGCAGGTTATAGAACTGCTTATTTTGATCCCACTTGTGCAAAACAGCCCTAAAATCAGCTTCAATCCCTCTCAGTTGTGACCAAAAGGTGTCAGTTCACACACAACAACCCAGAAGGAGACATGACCCTCTGAATGCCCCATAACAGATCAGAAATAACCCTAAAACTGTCCCAACTCTTCCCAGGGAGTCTGAGAGAAGTCGGGCCTAATAGTGACCCAGAGGCAGGTAAGCCCATCTGTGCCCCTGCAAGTAGACCTGCTGACATTGATCCCAAACAGATCCTGAAATGGACCTGGAAATTGTCACTGGATCCTGTTAGATGTGATCTCAAAATAATCACGCCAACCCCGAACCCACCAGATGTGCTGATCCGTGATGCCAAAGGCAAGCCCGCAGACTTCAGTCTGCATCTGACCCTGAAATTTCTGTGATTCGGTTTCAGCTTCTCCAGGATATGGTCTGGGGTCAGTACGGCCTCTCACAGGCCCCGACAACAGGAATCCTCATGGGGACTCAAGGAACACTTTTCCTGTATACATGGAAATAGACCAACTACCTGTGAATCGAAAAGCAAATATTTATCCAGCACCAGACTTATTGACCAAGGTACTCGAAGCAGGCAGAACTAGACAGGACACTTGCTAGAACCAACTGGTAAGAGATCTTTCAAGTGTAGACCACACTGTGGACCTAACAGCAACTATGTGAACTAATGCCATTCCATTTGATTGCGATGCCAGAGGAAATAAATAAAACTCCAGTAACAGACTCCATAAAAGTGGAGATCTACAAGTTGCCAGAAAATAATTCAAAATAATCATTTTAAATAAACTCAATGACATACAAGAAAAGAAAAATATGTAACTAAACAAAATTAGGAAACATTACATGAGTAAAATGATAAGTTAAATAAAGAGAACTTCTCTATTAGTAGAAATACTGGGGTCATGTGCTGACTAAAACTTCATGCATCACATACCTTCCTAGGGGTTTAACATTACTTGTAACTTACTTTCTTTTTTCTGTTTATTTTATTTTTTATTTTATTAGTACATGTTTGTAGTACATAATTATTACATTCATCATAGGGAGTTGATATATGTACATAACACTTCTTAATTGTTTTTATTTCACTATCATTGTTCACCTCCTTAAGAAGGAAACTATAAAAATACTTCTCCAAAAATTCTGGGGATAAAACTGACTAATGAAAATTTCAATAAAGAGCTTCAATAGCAGATTCAGTCATAAGAAGAAAGGATTAGTGAACTCAAAAGCAACTTATTTGAATTAGTTAATTTGAGGAACCAAAAAAAAGAATAATATGAAGAAATCATTAGGAATGCATGTGACACCGACACCATCAAATATACAAATATTTAAGTTTAAAAGTTTCAGAAGAGAAACCAGGAGCTGCAAAGAAGCAGAAAGTTTACTTGTCTATATTCTTCCCAAATCTTAGAAAGAATATGGACATCTAGATTCATAACACTCAATTGATTTCAAGATCAACCCAAATAATGCTCCAACAGCACATTGAATGCACATTGTAATTAAATTTTCAAAAGTCCAAAAAAAATTTTTAAAGTAACAAGAAAGAAAAGATTTATTCCACATTAAGTGTACCCTCATAATACTATCAACAGACTTCTCAAAAGAACCATTGCAAACCAGGAAGGTGTGGGATGATACATTCAAAGTCTTAAAAATCAAATCCAGCCATTCAAGAATACTATACTTACTAAACCTGATCATTAGAAATAATGAGAAGATAAAGACAATTTCTAGACAAATAAAAGCTGAGGAAGTTCATCGTTACAACTTCTGCCTTAGAAGAAATACTAAAGTGAAATGAAAGGGTGCTAAGAAACAACATAAAAATAGAGAGTTAGAAATAAAAGTAAATAGTCAGAATGCTCTAAAATTTTAAGGACAGTAGACAAGTCACTTTTAGTTCTAGCATAACATTAAAAGATAAGTGCAATAAAAACAACTAAAGCTATAGTAACTTGCGAGACATATACCATGGAAAGATATAAAGTGTGACACCAATAGAATAAGATGTGGAAGAGAAGTAAATGTAGTAGAGTATTCCACATGACTGAAATTAAACTGGTATCAGTTTAGTATTCTAAAAGCATTATAAGATATAATAAACACACATACACACATACTTATATCTAGTCTTTACTAATAAAACTATCACTCTTATATTGATAAAAAGAAAATCAAAATAGACCTATATAAAAAATTAATGAATCATAAAGGAAGATAGGAAGATGAAAAGAAGCCATGAAACAGTCAGTAAATATGCTAAAAATAGGAAGGCTTTATTCATCAAAAGTTGCTTTAAACATAAATTGATTAAATTATCCAGGAAGAAATGGAATGGATTAAAAACCAACAACCAACAGCATACCTTCCAAAGATTTACATTCACATTAAGGACACACAGGGATCAACTATTGATATATACAAATAGCAACAAAAGAGAGCACAGGTAGTTTTATTTGTATCAGAGAAAGTAAATATTCAGTCAAAATATGCCACAAGAGTAAAAGAAAGTTGTGTATTTTAATAAAGTGTCAGTTCTCCAGAGGAATATTAAAATTATAAGCACACATACACCCCTAAATAGATATAAACATGTAAGATGAATATTAATGGAACTGAAGGAAGAAACACACAGCAATACAATAATAGTACTAAGTCATCCATACTGCATAGATCATTTAGACAGATATGAAAATAGCAACCTTGTATAAGACATTACATATCCTTCTCATGGTCATATGTGATGTTCTCGCATGTGCTGGGTGACAAAACAAATTTCAAAAGACTGAAATCTATTCTGGTAATCTCTCTAACTACAATGATAGAAACAGATTTTGGAAAATTCATAATTATATGCAAATTTAAAAACTTGGTCCTAAACAACCGAAAGATCAAAGAAGAAAGCTAAATGGATTTCTTTAAAAAGTATCTAAAGGCAAACAAACAAAAATGCAATACAATTTGTACCAAATACAGTAATAACAGTAGGTTGTACATATCTCCATGAAGAAAACATAATGATCTCAAATAAACAAATTAACTTCACACCTAAAAACACTGCAAAAACTAGAAAAAAGAACAAATTAAGCTAAAAATCAGCAGAAGAAAGAAAATGCTAAAGATTATAGCAGAAGTAAAGAGAAGTGTGTGAGTGTTATTGAACACAAAAGATCAAATAAACATCCCCACAGACATAGTAAGATAGTTTACTACTGAACTGTCACAAATAGACAGAACAGTTGGGGAAAAAATTAGCAAAGAAGTGTTAGAGGTGAATCACATCTTTCAACAAATGAATTTCACACATATCTACAGTGCTTTACTCAACAACAGAACACACATTTTTCTCAGCAGCACACAGAACTTTCCCCAAAATAAGCCAAAGTGTAGGATATAAAGCATTTACATTTACTCAAATAACTACAAAATATTCAGAATAATCTCATGCACATTATCACATAAAAAAACAATAAAACTAAAAATCAATACCCAAAGAGTCACAAAAACTATGCAACCCCATGTAACTAACATATTCTTGAATAAACAATGGGTCGTGGAGGAAATCAAGAATGAAATTTAAATTTTCCTAGAATCAAGTAACAATGGTAGCAAAACATACCACAACTTGTGGGATACAATGAGAATACTCATAATATGAAAGTTTACATCTCTAAAAGCCCACATTACAAAATAGAGTAATCCCCAATAAATGACTTAATGAAACATCACAAGATCCTGCAAAAGCAAGAGCAATAAACATCCAAAACTTGCGCAAAGAAGGAAATTATAAAGATCAGAGTAGAAGTTAAGAATAAAAAAAATTACACAGTATAAATGAATCAAAGAGCTGATTTTTGAAATGAAAGATAAAATCAATAAAACCTTAGACAAAATTACCAAAAGAAAGTAATGTAGAAACAATCCCATGTACTGTCAGTCATCTAATGTTCAACAAGGAGCCAATAATATACGGTGGTATAAAGATAACCTCTTTATTAATGGTGCTAGGAACATTGGTTATGCACATGCAGAAGAATGAATCTTAATGTATTTCTTGTACTGTGCTCCAAAATCAATCAAAATGGAGCAAAGATCTGTATATAAAACAGTGAATCTGCTAGAAGAAAAAATGCAAAAACCTCTTGAATCATAATAAGCATAGGCAAGGACTTTCTGAACTGAATTGAAAAAGAAATAACACCACAGTGGAAATTGGTATGGAGAATTCTCAAAAAACTAACAAGAAAAATTCCATTTAACCCAGCTACACCTCCCAAAAGCTAATATTGTCATATTACAGTGATACATGCATACTCATGTTTATAGCAGCACAATTCACAGTAATTAAATTATGCAAGTGTCCTATATACCCATCAATACATGAATAGGCTAGCAAAATAATATATAACTGCACACTGTAGTACTACTCAGCCATAAAAAAAGATGAACGTGAGTCATGTATAGGAAAATGGATGGATGTTGAGACCATAATAGCTGAATTAGTCAGGGATAGAAGATTCAGTATTATATGGTTTCCCTAATATGAGAGATCCAAATATAAATGAAAAGCAAAATAAGAGAGACATCTTAATAAACACTAGAGTAGATTTGGTAGAGATGGAAAGGTGATCTGAGAAAGGAGGGAGAGAGGTCCAGATAGAAAGGTGAGTAAAAATGATCAAGATGTGATATCTATGATAGAGAGACAGACAGAGAGACAGAAAGACAGGCATACAGATATCCCCCAAGCCGAATGTATTGCATGCACTAATATGAAATTAAATTTTAAAATAAATTGTAGTTTATATAAGAAATGGAATACTATATAACCTTCAAAAAGAAGGGAATTCTCCCATTTGCCTCAGTATGATTGAATCAAAAGGATATTAGATTAATTGATAGAAACCAAGATCTGAAAAACATATACGGTGCGCTCTCAATTACTTGTAGAGCTGAATAACATATGAGATGAAGAAAGTACGAAAACTTGGAGACCTACAAAATTATTAAATTAGTAGTACAACCTAAACTAAAGCCATAATGATGGAGTAACATACTTTATACCTCTTAATTACACAAATGTTTTATATATGCCACATTTGAGTTAAAACCAATTTACACAAAAACTACATGACTTGCTATTTAGTTTTTCTGTACGTTTCTATTTCATTTGTAGGGAGAGGGAAGTTCCTTCCTAGGTTCTCTTTTGAGAGAGCGCAGTGACTTGTGTTTTGGAGTGAAACGATAACTGACTCCCCCACTGTACAAAACGGGAGAAGCGTGTCCTGAGAATCTGCAAGGAATCTCTTGCCAATTACTCTGCATCCTTTATCTGTATTTTATAACAGTGCCTCATTTTTTTAAGCCAGTTGTGCACTTTTCAACTTAAAATTCTAAAACTAACAGACACACAAAAAACCAGATCTTTATGGCATATAGCGCTGTTTGCACTTGATAAGGTCAACTTGACAAATACTCAAAACTGAAACAAAACTCCACACCAAGCTGTTCACCAGGACAAAAGCACTTCTCCATAGAATGCTTCGACATTGTGACAAGCGCGTGATGCAAGCGTCCCTCCCCCAGAAAAGGCAAGTCAGAGACATGGAAAATCAATTGGGACCATGAAATACATATGTACACAGTTTTAATGTGATTTTAATATTGAAAATCAACCTAAAACTTGTACATATGTTCCCATCGCTGGATAGGAGTTCGGTATTAACGAAAACGACCTCGTGAGCCTCTTCCCTCACCCTGAGACTTGCAGAAATCGAGGGCTATTTTCAGGCAGGCTTTTGAGCAAACAGGGCCAGGCACTACAAGGACCCGATCCTGTCTCAGGGCTAGAGAGCACATTTTGAGCTCATTTCTGCCGACCTGTCAGTACACTAGGCTGCAGGCTGTATGTGGTTTCTATTCGCGTTTCCATTCTGTTGCTTTCAATGTTTTTGGAATCAGTTGAAGTTGAAACATCTTGGAAGAAAAGTTTGGTTTTTTGAACCCCCTGGTTTCAATTATTTTTAAATCTGACGCACAAACGCAGCTTTTAAAGATATGTGACTGAAGTGCCAAATAAGGATCTTTTGATTTTTTGAAATACATGTGGTTGAAATTTGAGACCTGGCTGCTGCCAAGCTGCAGTTCAGGGAATAGAATACTGGCATAAGAAAAGGAGCCGTTGTTCGAGGATAATGCTAGAAGGAACTGTCCGACAGGAGGAAAATGTAAATTTTCATGATTTAGCTTATGCTTGAGGGACAATTCCATAATCCTTTGTTAAACATGTAAAAATTGAAACGCTGACTCTCCTGTTGTTTATTCAGGTTCTCTCTCAGCTGCGTTTCTCATACATACAAGCCTGGCTGACTAGAACAGTTTCGGTAACCTATTTAAATAATGCATTCAAAAGATACCTTGCCATGCTCATACTAGTTCAAACACTTTCACATTTTTCAGTGTAACCTGAAGGTAGTATGTATTGATGTTTCTAAGAGAAAGGTAAAGTAGTTTTGTAGACTTTTCTGATACAACTGGAACTGCAGCAAGATCATTTGGGCTAAAATATTATTTAAGGGCAAAGTATCAAGCCATAATTCACCTGCTTGTAGCTGGTGCTGTGAGGACATCCAACAAACTGTGCTATCGAAATCATTGTAATAATCACTGCAGCTCACCCTCTACCATTTTAGCCAAGGTTACACATAGAAAGTAAAATCAACAGTATTATCATTTTTGACTACTAATGTTAGATGCCACATCTGACAAAATATACCAGTAACTCTTGCCTCAAATGGGAAGATACAAAAATTGAAACTAGATGTTGCTGCCACATAGCAGCATGAAAACAATGACAAAATCATACACAAAAACTGGTATGTAATGCAAAGAATAGCAATGGTAAGGTTCATAACCAGAATAGAGGAGGTATTATTTAAATATATCTAGAGTGTATTATGAAATCCTTAGAATTGGTTAATGTCAACTGGTACGAATGGAGAAGAAAAGTGAGGCTATTAACATTTTTAATGCCATCTGTATTATTTGAATTGCTTGTATAATAAATGAATATATTACTTTAAAAATGAACACTTATTAGAAGTTCTCTTTAAGATTTTAATATAAATTTCTAAAATGGTCATACTCTTCTAAAAGTATCTTCTATTCACCTGGTACTTCAAAGGAACAATATCTGTATGAAAAAAGATAATAGATCTCTTCAGTGGTTTATGCTAAAGCTATCATTATGTATCATCAAATCTACAAATTAAATGCAAAAATATAATCTAATCATGTGCTTGGTATTCTATAGGCTGAGTGTCTGGATAAAATAATGCAAATTTTATTATTTATGCCTCAATAGCGATTATGAAAGTTAACTATGAAAGGTAGACAAAATAGGTATGTATCATATGACTTAAGTTTGTAATGTAGTAATCATAAGGAAATAACATGAGAATATTGTTAAGGATAACAAAAGCATTTTATCAGCATTATACATTTGAGGGACAGTCTAAAGCAGAAAAATGTTACTTTTTCTACTTTGTCTTGAATGTATTCCTGAAAAAAGTAATATTTTAGAAGTGTTTATATAGAAACTCAATAAAGGTTTGGTAAGTTTTAAAAAGGATGGATTTTGATCAGAGTTTTGAGGCAAGTCATGAAGGCAGAAACTGATTAATGCCTAAGGTTGAAAAATAATACCATGATTATTCTAAATCATTCATTTCATAGGAAAACCTGCTCTCCTCTAGACTGCTTATTCCTGTACGTGTAAGGATCGTGTTCAAAGTGATTATACATCTTCCCTTTAACTTAATTTTGTTATCTCCTTAAACGGACAACTGGGTCTGAAGAATATGAACTAAAGATCACTAAAGTGAGAGAAGGCAGCCTAGATTGCCATCAACAGATGACTATCTGTGTATATATTCATATTCATATATATCCATAATCATTCATAAATATATAGGTTTCTCTTGTATGAGAAACTTTAAAAAATAAAAGAATTAATAGTAAATTAGAAAGTACACTTTTGGAGAGGCAAGGGGTTTGGGGTAGGAAGGTAAAAAAGGGTAGGAGGGGACTGGAATTGCAAATGCACGTACAATTCCCCAAAATAAACTTTACTGTTTTTATTACTAATATGCTCTAATTTTAAAATAACATTGAGTAAAAGAGAACTTTAATGAACTTGTGTGTTTTATCAAAGCAGCCCAAACACTGTGCTTCATTCTTAACTTCAAAAGCGCTTTTTAAAAGTAATGCCCACCATCACCACATTGCTCAAATCATTAATCATTTTGGAGGTTCTAGTCAGTGACAGGCCATTTTTCCTTTACTCACAGATTACTGGATTACTGTGAAGTGATTTTATGGTCTTCAAACAAGTATATTGTCCCTTTTTGTTTTTATTTAAGCTTTCTTGATTTCTGTGTTCTAAATTCATGGGTCTATGGTGAAAGAAGACTGTCTTAAAATATCAATTATCAAGAATTTGTGGAACTTCTGTTTTTGTATGCTATTACAGAGTCTCCTCTTGCTGAAATGTAACTTTTTACAGTAGGAGCTGACTAAAATTTCTGTTTTTGACTTACAAAAATGTCTTTAATTAGCTGTTCTTCTTGAATCTGACCAAGCATGTAACAAAATACAAAACGATTTTTACATGGCCATCTTAATACAGTATTGATATTAATTGTCACATATGTCTGTGATTAAATTCTCTCTAAATCCAATCAGTGCCATTTACAATTATATTTTTATGAAAATTTTAAAAACATTTTGGTGCTAAAAATAACAACAGTCATTATGACTTGTCAGATACAAAATTGGCATTTAGTGGATTTTTTTATGTTAATTTTAAGATTTATGTCATCAGTCTGGGGAAAATTTCAACTCTTATACCCTTAAACAGTGTGTTTTTGTGGCATTTCTACATGTTTTCCTTTTGGTGTTAGTAGTCAATCTCTTTAAATTGTTTCCTCCCTTTCTCCACTTTCTCCACACCTTAACCTGGTTTCCAGGAGACTGACCTGCTTAGATTTCTTATATTTATGGAACTTTTATTAAATCATATGTGCCTAGGAGTTCTCCAGTTGAGAAATGTGCTGCTGCTATTCTGTTATGTTTGCCTGTGTTGGTGACTTGGCACTTCTTTCTAACAGCTCTCAATATTTTCTCTTTGATCTGACTTTCTGACAGCTTGACAACAATGTAACATTAAGAAGTACCTATCTGGAATAAGAAGCTAGCCAAACCCTCCCTGTGAGTCGGCACCATGAGTGGGCCGCTAGGGAGAGATCCAGACACTAGCCCTTTCCTGTGAATTGGCATCATTTGTGGACTGAGAGAGAGGAGAACAAGAAACCAAGCCTTCCCTGCAACTTGGTGCCATGTGTGGGCTGATGGGAGAAGATCCAGGTGCCAGCCCTATCAGGCACGAGGGCTAGGAGATAAGAAGAGCCAAGGTCCTCCCTCCCCATTAGTGACTGGCCAATCCAGAGAAACACAGGCTGTGATGATAGCTATTGAGGTAAAATACAACTTAATGCTTGTAGTGTTTAGTTTTTCACTGACTTTGTAGGCCTAAAGCTGGTAGTCTGATCATCTATTCAGAGGATAACAATACGCAACGTAGCATCTATGTGTGATCTCTTTCTGAAGGTGGTAACCTTTGTTAAATCCCTATTATCTTGTTTTGAAGTCTTGTATAATTTTCATTGTTTTGTTAGGTTGGGTTTTATTCTGTTTTATCTTGTTTGATTTTTATTATATCCAATGGCATGGACAGTTATTTCAAAGATAGCAAGATATAGTATGGTAGTCATTTTGGATTTACTATTATTTTGTTTTGAAGTCCTTTATCACATTCATTGTTTTGTTTTTAGAGTTTCTATTCTATTCTGTTCTGTTTGATTTTTACTGTGTCTGAAGTTATGGACAGCTATTTTGAAGACAACAAGAAGCGTTACGATAACCATTGTTGATTTCCTATTATCTTGCTTTGAAGTCTTATATCACTTACACTGTTTTGTTTTTATTGGCTTTATTCTATTTTATTTTGTTTGGTTTTATTCTCTTTAAAATAAAAATTACAAAAAAATAAAAGAAGTACATATCTCATACCTATAGATCATACCTATACCTATTTGGAGTTTTTGTTTGTTTGTTTTGTTTTGTTCTGTGTTTTTGTTGTTGTTGTTGTTGTTGTTGTTGTTACTGGGACAGTTTCACAGTTCAGGGTGGCCTTGAATTCACTTTGTAGCCCAAGCTGGTCTCAAACGCACAGCAATCCTCCTGCCTCAGCCTCCTGAGTGCTGGGATTAAAGGCATGCACCACCAATTAATAAACATTCAATCTGCAATTTTTCACAGGTATATGCTATAAGACTTGCTTTGTTGAATTTAAGAATGAACTCAACTTACAGATATTCTCCTCATTATGTTATGTTATTAGAATGTGCTTGCATACCGAACTCAGGACTAATGAGTCTTGAAGCTTTTCTTTATTGTCTAGGATCTGTTAGATAATTGTTCATTGTTTTTACCTCTTTTGCAGTATTACTGACTCAGACTTGTAGTATGTTCACCTTGCTTCAAGTTCTGAAATCCTTTCTTCTCATTTATCTCTCCTACTTTCAAGACCTTATAAAACAACACTTGATATGAGGAACATGACCAAATATGGTAACACAGTACAGAAACAAAAACAATAACTTGTAAACATTTATATATATATATATATATGTGTGTGTGTGTGTGTGTGTGTGTGTGAGTCACATGCACAAGGAGAACCCCCCAAAAAAGGAAAAATAAAACTAGAAAGCCCCCCAAAGCAAAAACAAAACAAAAATTTATTTGTTTTGTCTGATATTCCTTTTTTTTTCTTTTTTTTGGTTCTTACTTATTATTTTTATTTTTTCTTTCAGATAATTTTCTTTCTTAGTGCAAGTTTGTAATACATAAAGTCTGCATTCCTTGTAAGGAGTTCATGTGAATACATAATGCATCTTAATTCTTTTTTTATCTCTTATTTATCTGCATGTTAAACTCTTTTACCTTATTTGGAAAAGTGTGAGCTATTGTTTCAGTAAACGGTTTCTTTGTGCCATTTGTGCTACCTTGTAATTTTTCACTAATTCCAGTTAACCTTAGATTAGTTTTCTTTGCATTGTCTGAGAGTTTTGGATCAATTTTCATGTTCTTGTGTTGTTTTTAAGATGCCAGTCATTAATTGGTCACTGACAACATCCCTGTCTTCTAGCCTTGAGACTCACACTGTTCACTTCTGCTGTCCATACTTTCAGAAGAATTTTTAATCTCTCGAATTTCTATTTGGAGCCCTATTGTGGATTCTAACTTTTTTCTATGATGGTCATGAATGCTTTGAATCATTTTGTTTAGATCTTTTTATTAGTGTGTTCTTTAGGCTCACTGGTGATTTTGTTTAATTGGCCCAATATCTTATTACTTATATCTTCTGTGCATTTATCACTTGCCTTATTGCACCATTTTATAATGTTCCTGATGCTATTTCAATAATTTGGGTGTGAAGGTTTTGATTTCCTCTCTATCAATGCCTCATGGAATAGTTTGGGGGAGTTGGGTGTTTTGGGAGTCATTTTGTTAGCTTGTCTTTTCATTTTTCTATGTTTGTTTTGTGCAGATGTTTGTGTATTTATTATAGTGGAAAGTTTTATTTCTAGCATGGGAACCTCTTTAGTTAATGTCTACTTCTCAGTGTTTTCCTGTGTGACTACTTTCCTTTACCTCTGTCTCAGAATCCAACTTCTTCCATTTGCTTGAGATGGCAGATTACATCATGCATGGCTCAAAATCCAGTTCTCCTGGAATTGGCAACGATAGTTAATAACCCCAAGGAAATCTAGATATTGCCATCTGAAGCTCACCAGTTGATAACAAAAGCTATGACACCTTAGCTATAGTAATAAAACCAGCATCAACTATAGTGTTAAGTACAAGCTGAACATTGAAAAACCATAAGGTTAATAAAATACCACCCTTATCCATAAAAAATAAATCTGTTATTATGATGTTAACATAGAGAAAAACCAAATATTAACCTATGATTGGCCTATAGTAAATATCTACTAAATGAAACAACTTTACCTATACTAACAATAACAATAAAATTCATTATTTATCAGGAAATTTAAAAAGCTTAGTAGTTATACTAGTAAAGGTGGAATGAGTACAGAACCAGAGAAAGAAAAACAGTAAGATTTGAAAAATTAATTGATAGGATTTGACAGTGAGCAAAGTAAGATGGGGTTCCTATTAAGGAGCGAAATAAAATTAATAGTGATAGAGAACAGTTGCTGAAAAAATGAAGAAAAAATAGATAAACAGTAAAAACAGGAGATAAAAGAAAAAAGGAACAGAAAAAGTTGGAAGGGAAAACAATAAAAGGCAAAATAAGAAACTAAAAATGGAGGGAAAAAAGTAGGAGGGAAAATCTTAATTCTCACTCCCCAAAAAATGAATGAAAGATAAAAATAATGAAAAAATAAGAAAAATTTTTAAAAGATTGAGACAAAAATACTGCTGTATTATTGAATAAGTGGTTTCTTTCCATGATCTGCAGTGTTAGGATCCACCCAGACATCATTTTCTGTGCTTAGCTTTAGGACCTGCACGTGTTTGAGGTGCTCTCTTTGCACTAGCAATCCTTCTGTTTGTCCCCCCAACCCCCCAGTCTGTGGTTATCTCTCAAAACAAGCCATATTCTTGCTCCTGTTGGTAAACAGGACACAAGGCAGTGGTTTAAGTGGACTGTTGGACTTTATATGGTTGCTCATTTCTCTCTCTGGGTGGTGTTTTTGTCCAGGATCAGGTTGGTTAGTTATCTTTTTCTCTGCTGCCCAATACTATGTTCTTTTTAGTGCAAGGTGCCACTCCTCTGTCTCAGATCTCAGATTTCACCTGATTGTAGGGTGCCTCTCCTGATCAACTCTCTCATGTTGAGGCAGGATGCTGCTCCGGGTCTGCTTTCTCCTCATTTCCTCTTTGAAAAGATCTATCACCTTATTTCCTGTTATCTATCTTTTATATGACTCTTCACTTGTACTTTAGACTTCTAGTGATATTTGTACTGGAATCAATTCTTGAAAGTTGTCTGATAAAGTGGAGGATGTGAAAATCTTTTGTTTTGTATCCCAGACTTTTCTCCACTATTTTGTAACACAGCGTTTCCTCCACCTCTGTCCATGTAAGAGAGGTCATTTAGAGCAGAGTGTCAGCCAAGCTCCACACCTCTGTGGCTGTGTATGAGCACTGGCATATGTTGATCAGTGTAAGATTGAACACCCATCCCTCCTCCAATCTGCTCAGAGATATTCAATAGCACAAAGATATAGCCCAGCAATGCCCAAGAAGTATGATCTGAAAAGTTAAAGAGCTTTGGCCCATGTTTTGAACTTTCCTATGGACTATGTGAGTAACATACAGCAGACAGCCAAGATTTTCTAGTGCCTTTATTCCCAGATTAAGTTGATAGCCAGCCCCATCATTGATCAACACACCACAGTATTCATACATCCCTTGGTTACAGTTTGGATTTGGACTGTGTCCCAAAAGCTTCAAAGGTTTGGACCATGGAGGCACTGTACTGAATGTGTTAAATATGCTATCAAGAGGTGGGCCCTGGTTAGAGGGCAAGATTTGGAAGGGCAAAGCTCCCTCAATGGCTTCTCCCTTCATTCTGCTTCTGAATCAATATGATGTGAGCAGCTTTTTTTCTACTATGTTCTTCTGCTATGCTGTTTCTGCCTTTGAGCCAGGCGGTCATGAACTGTAATCATTAGCCAAAATAACTCTTTACTCCTGTAAGTTGTGGGTGTTGAGAACTGTGTCTCAATGGTGAAAAAAAATGAATAAGACAGGATCCCCACACAAACCTCATGTGGTTGAAGTCTGAGCAATGAAAAAAGTGACTAAGACAGATTTTGGTTCCAGAGAGGTGAAGTTATTGCTGTGAATGTATCTGACTAGATTCTAAAAGCTTTGGAACTGGTCTTCCAGGAGAAGTTTGGAAAACTTTGGAGATTTTTGCTAGAGAAGCTCTAAGAGGCTGTATGCCAAGCTTGATTTTGACATACTGGACAGAGCTCAGAAGACCTGAATGCTGAAAGAAGTACAAACAGTAAATAGCCAGATGTAGTGGCACATAACACATGCCCATAAACACAGATCTAGAAAGCATGAAGCAGGAGGAGCACTGCATGAGTCCAAGGCAAGCCTGAGATACATAGTGAATTCAAGGCACACCAAAACCACATAGCAAGACCTTGTCTCAAAATAGTCAAAAATAAATAAATAAATAAAATTTTAAGAGCAAGTAATAAAGGCCAGACTCAACAGGTTTCAGACTATAAGTGGTATGCATTAGAAGAAAATTTATCTGCATCTTGCTCATGTCCAGAGGCTTTTAAGGAGACTGAGATTAAAGGTGATGTACTCATTAATCTGGCAGAGTAATTTCAAGGCAGTTCAACATTCAGCCTGTGGCATGGATACCACTAACTAATTTTAGTCTGATTTATATTGAGAATCAGGACACTAGGAAAGTTGCTAAGAGAGCATCTCAGAAATCAACAAGACCCATCCTGCATTGATTAAGGGTATAAAAGAGTACATATGCTCTGTTTTAAAAGAGTTTGCTTTGAGAAGACAGCCCTGTGGAGTCATGCTTCAGAAAACCAACTCAGAGAATTGGTTCACTTAGATTAATTTCTCAGTGCTCAGCCATGCCTTCACTCAGAGGTTTCTTCAGTCATATAGGATCTGGCAATCACTCAAGGTGGTGGCAAGCATCAGCATCATCTAAGCAGCACTGGTTTTACAGGAATGCAGAATGCAAGAGTTACAGAGTCATGGACTTTTCCACTCAGATTTTGATAAACTCTGTGAGACCAGGAAGTTATGTCTTAGGGAGGGGCATACATAAAACTGAGAGAGTGAGACTGAATGTGCAATGGAGACTCCCAATTGAAATGTTTACTCTGTGCCATTGTATGTCAGTAGTATTTAACTTTCTTTTTTATTTTTGCACTGGCTAACAGTTAAGAGCTTGCCTTGAGTCTCTAAGTAGACTTTGGACTATTCAGCAATGCGGAAACTGTTAAACTTTGGCAACTCTTATAGGTGGATTACATGCATTTTGCTTTAAGAGATGGGCCTGAGTCCTCGAGGGAAAGGGGTCAAATATTGTGATTTAGATCTGGGGTGTTTCCCAAAATCATGGTGTTTAGATAGTGATTGGATCATGGTGATGCTATAGTGAATATGCAAATATTAATACTATTAATAGATGTTTCTTGGTTGGAGGCAGGTCACCAAGGGAATGATGTGAAAACGTGTATCTCCCTCCCCAATTCTTCCTTTCATTCTCTGCTTGCTGGAAACCATGACACAAGCAGATTTTCCTCTGCTATGTCCTCTGCCATGCTATTTCTGCATTGAAGTCAGACTCAAATTGTAATCTTGAGCCAAAATAAACTTTTTCTCCTTTACTTTGTTCATTTTGGGTATTTGTGAGGAGTGAGTGTAGACGGAGATCAAGCACATGTGTGAGGCTAAAGTAAGACCAACTCCAAGGACATGGAGCACCCGAAGTGAGCCACATGAGGACGCTTTTCCAGCTCTGAGAATGCGAGGTGCCCAAGGCAAATCAAGCAAATGAGTTGCTAGGCAGAGAAGTTTCAACTGACAATAACCTCCCAAGTATATTAATAAATGTGCTGCAGTTATTGGGCAGTTCTTTCTCTGCCACCAGGAGAGGAGACACCACCTGACCTCAGTTTTCTGCATCTTGACTCTTATTTTTCTTCATCCTTCACTGTCCCCACTCTGCAATTTCAAGAGCTGTACCAGACTCAGTAATTGGCACCTGAACAGAGACTCAGAACATGGGAAAACTCATCATAACAGGTGAGAGGACACCTTCAAGAGTATGTGTGCAAACAAAACAGGCTCACAAGAGCAAAAGAGCAAAAAAAGGCTCATAAGAAGCATAGGGAAGTGAGGTGAATTGATATTATCAATATTGATTTCATCAGGTGTAAAACATGGGGCAAATAAATTCTCAAGAACAACAAATACATATACAAATGCCTGTTTATTACTGATTCCAGTATTTACTCTTTTGTTGTGAACCTAGATGAGGGAGTGTCTTGATGATCATAGATCATATACCTGTTGGCATGACCACAGAGGATTTGGCTTGGAGCACTATTTTAAAACTAAGTCCAGAGCAGAAAAAGGATAGTGGAGCAACAGGGCCCCCTCATTAGAGTTTGCACCCTCTAACTTTGCTCAATCAGATAAGGAAGGAGCTGTGAAGTTCCAAGAAGACCCTTCTCCACTAGAAAAGTGTCTTGCTGCAACTTCCATTTCACAACTACCCAGTGTAAAATCAATAACCTTAACTGTGCCACAGATGGCTACTTCCACTTTCTCAGTTCAGAAAAATTTTTGCTGTCACATGTTGAGACTTCCACCTTTTGCAGAATAGAGTCGTTCCTTCTTTTTCCCTTGCAATTGGAGCTACAAAAAGCTGGAGGGTGGGGTGAGAGACTCTCTGGAGGGTCTTCAACATGTCTACCCTGTTGCTGAACTGCAAGATTTCAGTAATCCAGGACAAGTTATACATCTTCATGAAACTGTACATTTTAAGACCTTAAAAGAATGAAAACAAGAAACTGCTACCTGTAATCCAACACCCCCTTTTACCTTGAGTTTTATAGAGCTCATATAACAACGGGTTACAGCCTCAAATCATTGGAAAGAAATAGCTAAATCATGTTTAAATCTGGAGGGTTATTTATTGTGGAAGGGAAATTTTGAGTTGTGCAAAGATCAGGCCATTAGCAATGCCACTCACAATGTGGCCATTACAAAACACATGTTAACTGGAGAAGGTACCTTTGCTGCCACAAATAATCAACTTTTAATTTTGAATTGCGAGTATATTAACAAATTAAAATAGCTGCCACAAGGAGTTGGAGGAAACTTCCTTCAAAGGGTGGTATCCCTCAGTCTGACCTCCATTCACTAGAGTCCTGAGAAATCTTTTCAGGATTTTGCAGCATGCTTATTGCAGGCCAGTGGGAGGATTATCAATGACACAGAAGCTAGCAGGTTAACTGTTACACAATTGGCTTTTGAAAATGCAAAGAAATGGTGTAAAGAGGGTACTTTTGTCCATGGGCACTTAAGACTGACAATGGCCTGGTTTATACAAGTGCTGCCTTCTAAATGTTTTGTAAAACTTTTTGCATTTCCCTTACCATAGGTATTCTTTATAATCCTCAAGGTCAAGAAATTGTTGAACATGTTCACCATACACTCAAAGCTCAATTACAAAAACCAAAAGGGGAATCCTTCCCTACAAAAATTCACACCTCGTAATAAATTTCATTTGGCAGTACATACTATTAACTTTTTAAATTCTACTATGAATGGGACTACAGCAGCAGAAAGAAAATTCACTCAGATGAAGGAAAAGAAGCTGGGAAGGGTCCTTTGGAAAAAATTTCATACTGGAAAATAGAAGGGACCTAGCTCAGTACCCAGTGCTCATATGGGGTAGAGGTCATGCTTGTGTCTTTCTAAATAATGCTGAATGGCCTGTGTGCCAGAGCATGTCATATGGCTGTATCATGGACACAGACCTGGAGGAGGAGATGGTTTCACCTTTCAAGAAGCAAATGCTCAATCCTATGGCAATAATGCCTTGGAAACCATGTCACAGTCCATAGACAAAGATGGGCTACACGTGAACTGGGGCCAATTAAAGAAATTGGCCTAGGATGCCCAGGAGATGGTAACCAAAAATGAGAATCAAACGTCTGAGTAGGTAACAGTATGCAGACATAACTGGTCTAGAAGCAACATAAAAGAAGAATACAAAAGTTACTAGCATTCTTAAGACAGAATAAATTACAAAACATTTATTATTTACAAATAAAAGATTTCATTCCTTTCAAATTTTTCTTATAAGAGGTCTCTGCTGATTGACCTACAAATAATTCTGATTAGTCTATTTCTAATTGCAAACTTCTCAAATTGTAAGTTATTATAATTCAGTTTGACCAAATATATATTTGAATGCACTCTAATATTGTAAGCAGATTGTCTGTGTATTTCTTTATTTGTCTGTTTGTCCTATCTAAAACAGTAATTTTTTTATTTGAGCTCAACAGTATTTTTTCTTTCATTTTTCTTTTGCATTTTTGCATCATTTTGTTCACAATTTATTTTCATTTATAGTTTTACAAAGCATGCTTCCAGCTGTACTTCCAGCTGGTTAAAATTATATCAAAGTTGTTTTGTTCATAGGTCATTAAACATTGTTAAGATAATTTTTAAAATCCCTTAGGATAAAGAGAAATTTTTGGACAGGATCCCAATTGATGAACTAAAAAGTAGCTGTCTGGAGCAATAATTATCCAGTTCTTGTTCACTAGTGGGAAGCCCCAGTGATCTCCATAGCCTTGTGGGAGACACCCCAATAAATATTATTTAAAATAAGTATGTTCTTTGTTTACATAGGTAACCATCAGAAGATTAAGTTTTCCAAAAATAAGACAATAAAGTTTTCTGATTTAGCGATGCTTTGGTACAAAACTACATTAAATAACAAAAGTTTCCACATGACTGTTATTAATTGTTATTAATTTCATGGTGTATTAAATGTATTAAAGCCTTCTGATGTACAGGTATTCCAAAATGTAACACAGTGATTGTTGATAGTGATAGACTTTTCTTTCAGATTCAGACCTTTGCCTTTAACAAAAACCTATGTGATGTATATGCTATGTATGTGCCACTATACTTAGAGATGCCTAGACATTAAATAGTCCAGACAATGTCACAAATGTCTTCAATGACATCCAATTAAAGGTCAACAAGTTGGGTAAAAGTTTCTTATGTACTAGATAGAGATGGTTGACTAGAAAAGTTATTTTATGTCAAAATAGAAATTTAGGTGTGTTACAAAAGTGTCATCATGATTGTCATTCTACAATGTAATATATGACTTTGATTTCAAATTTTCTGTGTAAAACTATATAACTGCTGACTGTTAACATTCTACAGGATTCAACTACTAGAATATCCATGATTGGTAGGAAATAACAGGTCTACATTTTATTTCAAGGTGCTTGATATTCAGATAAATTTATAATACTAAGTTCATTGCTCCCATTACAATGTGATGTCATTAACCTTCTCTTCTCAACTGAGATTTGGACACCAAAGAATAGAAAGATAGATGGGATAGGAGGGCAGCCAATATTTTGGCCCCAGCCCTCTTAGATTGATGAGGACCCAGGACATAATAGTATCTATGCTGAAACATTCTACAACTCAATGAGTCCCTGATCTCACCAAGGATACTGTTGGACATGGAGGAAGAAGAACAATAGTGTATATTGTGCCTAAGAAGAGAGAAGTTTTCCAAGCTTTCACAGACAGCCACTTGTTCAAGCAATGGCCATGACTTATCCAGACGACTGACAATGACAGATCTAACAGGTGCTGTACATAGTTCCAAAGTAAATCCTGAGGAGACTTAACTGAACTTGATAGCAAAAAAATTGATTAATATAGGTGTCACCTTAACTTGGTCTTGAAAATCCAGCAGAAAAGTATAATAACAAGATGTGTAAAACAATGCCATAGTAATATGTTAGCTATAAAAATGCAAATCACTAACACATTCCGATAATTGACAGCTGCACTGGTAACTGACTACTATTGTGGGTTAATGGGCTGTATAACGTTAAATTGCTGAATGCAGGGACCTTAAATACTTGGGCTGGGAATCTTTATCCTAAATGAGTAAGTTCACCCAGAATAAAAAGGGTTTGAGAATGAGAAATTCTTCTACAGGATCCTCCAAACACAGCTCCTCCAACTTGACTACCCATAATTTGCAACTAGAAAACAGAAAAGGAGGAAGTATTGTATCTCAGTGATTAAAAAAAAAAAGTGACTAAAATACATTCAAGCAAACTCAAGGTGGCTGAAGTTACCGTCTGCCACTGTATTTAACCATTTACTGGGGGCTAGGAGCTGTCTTCCAACCTCATTATTCTATTTCTGCATGTCAGCTCACCCTTTTTCCTGGGCCCACAATCTTAAAACAGGTGCTCAGTTACATCTTTTAGTTATAAAAAATGTGAGTATTTTTCTGAGCATAACCACAGGGAGTTATTAAAGGTTGTTTCCTACCCCAATTCTACCCAAGTCCAACGTTTCTAAATTTGTTGTTTTGAAGGAATATCCCACAGTGACTTAAAAGTGCAGGCTGCTGCTAGCCCACTGTATTGTGGCAATCATTCTTCCACTCTTAATGCACACCTATAAAAACACACATATGTATGCATATGTATAAAAGTATTAAATGTTATTAAATGTCTTTTCCATGTTTATTTGAGAATTCTCCTGAGTGATGAAGTATCTGTCATAAGGTGGTAAAGAAAGCATTAATATCAAAACTTCCTTGCATACATACTATTATTAGTCCTGCTGTATATTAATACTTCAAATATTTCCTCAGTAACAATAAAATTAAGTATCTGTATTAGACGGCTAACATTATCGTTCACAAAATGCAACTTACTTTTTCTTACCAGATTACAAATTTTTTACTTACTAAAAGTTTTGAATATTCATAGAACATGCTTCCTCCATTTCGTACAATAGGGTTCTCTACCTGATGAGAAGCTAAGAAGGAACTTCATCGCAAATTTTCAACTTGTAAAATGTTTTAAACAATCTTCTGTTTTCCTTCAGTGTAAATATGGAGATACACCTTTTGTAAAAAAGGAAATAAAACTAAAGAATGATGAGAGTGAGGAAGAGGCAGAGAGAAAAGAGAAAGAGGAAGAAGAATGTCTTAGTAACTTTTGACATTGCAGAGACCAAATATCTAACACCCAAAAGTTAAAAGAGGAAAGGTTTAATTTAGCACACAATTAATGGAGGTATTAATTCATAATCAGCTGTTTGTAAGGTAGGGTAGCTTGGCAAGGCTCATTGAAGAGGAGAAGCAGCCCATAGCAGAGCAGGCAGCAAGCAGAAGCAGTGAGCCTGCCTTTCCCTTTTACCCCATTTAGGATACAAACTCTTTGAGTGTTGCCACCCACACCCAGGATGGGGTTTCTGACTTCAGTGAATCCATTCAGCCAGACACAGAACTATGATAATTCCATACAGGAGACAAATTTACTACCACACACCTTAATCCCAGTATCACACACCCTTGATCCAGCCAGTCCTGAAATGCCCCATCTATGAGCACATGAGGCTTTGAGAGGACATCCAAATACAAAGAGTGAACATCTCTTTGGCAAAGGTAACCTCCTATAGGAATTGATTTATTTCCCTTGATGCTGCTAATTATAAGAGCTCTGATTTTAGCTGATATCTCTAAATTAACTTTTTGTTAATTTCTATCATGAGCATAGTTTGATATCTACCATTTTAACAGAAGAGAATACTTTTATATTCCAAAACTATAAATGGACGAGGAGATTATATGACCTGATTGATTATTTCAAAGTGGGAACTTCATTAAGTACTTTGAACAGTTTGGTAAATATTGCATAAAATGCAAGTCAAAAGTAATAGTATATATTTTGATTTTTTTAGAATTTGTTATTAGGCAATGTTTAGGGTCCATACTAACCTTTCCAACATAATGCAATTGACCATTGCGAGAAGCATTTTGTAACTATTTCTTGCTAAATTTAATCAGAATTCCTTCCTTCCTAGAATTAAATTTCCACAACTCTAAGAGATTGTTCTCTTAGATATGGAAGAGTTGATTGTACTTGTATTCAGTGTGGTCACCACACACTGAATTTTATCAGTCTTCTGACCTTGAATCTGTATCTGAGAGCACACACATACCAGTCTTAGACCTTTTCTAAATTATGAAGTTAGATGATATGAGATTTTTTATTAAATTATTATGGCTTTGAAAAACTGCAGTGTACTGATTATGTGATTATGCATCTTTATTTTATTTATTTTAAAAAACAAAACAG